>MU665515.1:21595-70728 GCA_026770625.1 Nicotiana glauca
TTTCTTATTTGAAAATGAGCCTCAAACATTTAAAGAAGTTATGTCTTCTTCGGAATCATTGTTATGGAAAGAGGCAGTCAATAGTGAAATAGAATCCATATTGAACAACCATACATGGGTTGGTGGATCTTCCTCCTAGAAATAAACCGTTGGGTTCTAAATGGATCTTTAAGAGGAAAATGAAAGATGATGGAACTATTGACAAATATAAGACAAGACTTGTGGTCAAAGGGTATAGACAATGAGAAGGTCTTGATTATTTTGATACATACTCTCTAGTTACAAGAATTACATCCATACGAACGTTAGTAGCATTAGCTGCAGTTTATGATCTTGAAATTCATCAAATGGATACTTAGACGACCTTCTTAAATGGAGAGTTGGAGGAAGAAATCTACATGGAACAACCAGAAGGGTTTGTGGTTGTAGGTAAAGAAAAGAAGCTCTGTAGACTTGTTAAGTCCCTTTACGGACTTAAACAAGCACCCAAACAATGGCATGCAAAATTTGACCAAACAATGTCAAATAGGCTTAAGATAAATAAATGTGATAAATGTGTGTACATTAAAAATGTTCCAAATCACATAGTCATTATTTGATTATATGTGGATGATATGCTCATAATGAGTAATGACATTGCCAATATAAATGCTACTAAGCATATGCTAACTATTAAGTTTGATATGAAAGACTTGGGAGTTGCTGATTTAATTCTGGGAATTAAGATCCATAAGACTTCTCAAGGTCTGGCGTTGTTACAATCTCATTATATCAAGACAATACTTGAAAAACTCAAGCACTTGGGCTTTAAAGTTGCAAAGACTCCAATTGACGTGAATCTTGCATTAACAAAGAACAAAGGCCAAAGCATATTACAATTGGATTATGCTCGTGTGTTGGGTTGCTTAATGTACATCTTAAATTGTACACGACCAGATATAGCCTGTGCTATAAGTAAATTGAGTCGATATATGAGCAATCCAGGTCAATCTCATTGGATGGCCATGAAACGAGTTTTGGGGTACTTAGTACATACCCAGGACTTTGCTTTGCACTACAGTAAATATCATGTGGTCATTGAGGGATACTATGATGCAAATTCGATCACCGAATCAACTTATTCCAAGTCCACAAGTGGATATGTATTCACTATTGGTGGAGGAGCGGTATCTTGAAAGTCATCCAAACAAACTTGTATTGCCTGATCTACAATGGAGGCTGAGTTCATAGCCTTGGATACAGCCGGTGAAGAAGCCGAATGGCTCCGGAATTTCTTGGAAGATATTCTATTTTGCCCCAAACCCTTGCCACCAATATGCATACACTGTGATAGTCAAACGGCAATTGGAAGGGCTAGGAGCGTTATGTATAACGGCAAATCTCGTCATATACGATGAAGACATAAAATCATTAGACGATTACTCTGTAGAGGAATTCTCACGATTGACTATGTAAAGTCAAGTGATAACGTGGCGGATCCACTTACAACAGGCCTAAGTAGAGATGTAGTTGAGAAATCATCAAGGGGAATGGGACTGTGGCCGCGAACAAGTCATAGTGGCGGCAACTCTACCTAGAAGACTAGAGATCCCAAGATCTAGGTTCAAGGAGATCAAATAAAGTCATTAATGACGGTTCAACATTTTCAAATAAACTTTTGGTCCGTATAAGAAAATGTTCAGTACCAAGGATAAAGCATTAAGGCTTTTTAATGATTTCTAAATTTGATACGGGGTATATCAAATAGTGTATCTGCAGGATGACATGTTTAGGAATCACCTATGTAAGTGTGAAGTGTTAGGCGCTTCAAGGAGGACTTTGTAAGGCCAGTTCTCTACGCACTTATGAAACCAGGCAGTTATGAACACAACAATGAGAACCAAAGACAGTTAAGGGTTGGTTGTGTGACTTGTGGTTGTCTAGGTATACACCAAAGTTTGATTGTTCAAAGATATCAAATCTACCGATTGATCGAGTATATCCAACATAAGTTAACTACGGAAAGTTGAAAGGGAAACCTACTTATCTAGATGCAATTAATCCTTACTTACGAATCACAGAGTTTTTCATGCATACTTCCATGATATAGCCATTCCCCATTCATGTGAGGGATTGTTGGGTTTTTAATGTATTTAATTAATATATTAAATACTTAAAAGAGGGTGAATGAGAAATGGAGGGAAATAAAATTTTTGAGTGAAATTTTAAGTTCCCCCGTTGGTAAATGGACATTGTCCCATATTGGAAGAGGAAGAGGTTTTTATAGGTATATAAACAATTGCTCTTCTTCTAGCTCTTAAAGAGTTGAGAAGAAAGCAAGCCTCGCGCCGTCGTCGTCGTCGCTCCCTCGGCTCGGCTTCGGCTTCGGCTTCGGATTCGGATTCGGATTTGGTCAAAGGATCGATTGATTGATTAATTTTTTGGACCAAATTTTTTTGTTAATAGTAAAATATTAACAGAAATGTTATTAAATATTTATTTTAATAATAAAATATTAATATTAAATAAATATTAATATTAAATCCAAATTTTAGTTTTTTATTTTTGTAACAGAAAATTAACTACCCATCAATTTTCCCTCTTTATTGTTGAGTAAATAGTCATTTATGTAATGACATTTATGCTGTGGCAGTTTTGCAGAAACAACCATTCTGAAGAGTTGCACCTCTTCAGATTTCAGCCCAACTTTTGGCTATAAATACAACACTATTCTGCTCAGAATTTCACTACAAATTTTCTGAGTTTCTCCTCCTTTCTTCTGCATATTTTAACTACAAAGAAAGCAACAGTAAGTGTGATTTGCTACTGAACTTTGTGTTAGCTGAAACACTGGGGTTTGAAGTACCACTACACTAGTGTGTAATTCGTTCTATCTTGGGAGGAAATAATCCATAACCTTGGGTACTAGGATGGGATTAAATTCCTTAAGGAAACACTGTGAATTCAGTGGGTTCGAATTGGTTTTCTGTTATTTCATTGTTCATTTATGTTAAATGTTCATTTATGTTTATATTTATTTATATATCCAGAATTATTTTACAAATACAGTATACTAACAAAAGGGTGGGTAACTATGCATGCAAGGGTAGAAATCATGCCTATATAGATGTTATAATTCTGCGTATTCAACTATATATAGAAACCATGCCTATAGGGTGTTATAGTTCTGCATATTCAAACATCACCTAGAAATCATGCCTATAGGGTCTTATAATTCTGGATATTCAAACTATCTCCTAGCAGTCATGCTTATAGGACTGTTATAGTTTTGCATATTCAACTTTACCTAGAAATCATGCCCATACGATTGTTCTAATGTCTTTTTGCATAATTCAAACTGCATTTGGATACCATGTTTATAAGGTTTAAAAAACAAGCTCTGCATCTAGAAACCATGTTTATAAGGTTTAAAAAAACAAGCTCTGCATCTAGAAACCATGTTTATAAGGTTAAAAAACAAGTTCTGCATTTAGATACCATAATTATGAGGTTTAAAATAAGTTTCTGCATTCAGTTACTACGTCTATAAGTGTCTAAAATTAGCAACGTGTAGAAAATATGCCTATAAGAGTTTCTAAATGAATCTGATTCGCTTCACTTAATGTTAGATATAAAATTAGCAATACTATATACTATCACTTGTAGAACCTGTAATCGATTTGCTTAATTTTGTATCTCTTCCCTTAATCTAAGTCCCTCACTAAACAAAGTTTAGCAAGCATGCCTATAGGATCCCAAATAATTCATTTCGAGTTTTTTACTGTCTTATCACCTTCTAAATTCAGTAGATATCGTGCCTATAGGATCCCGTCTTAACACTTAGGCAAGCCTTAGAGTAATAACTATAAACTAAATATGTTTCTGTTAATTATTACAACCAGCAGGCATGCCTGATTCGGGCTTCATATATGAGTTATGTAATAAACCAATCTGCCTCAACTTATAAACTCCATTGCCTTTGTTATTTTAATCAGACCTAAACAGTATGTGCAAGTCATGCTAATCCAAAATCCTGCTACTCACACCCCAGAGCAGATGGCTCGCGAATATCAGAATCCAACAGTTTCTCTAGTTGGAGCAGTTCATCTTGTTATTGCTACCCAATCCGAAAAGGGACCCACAATGTCATTCGAGGGGATGAAGAGGTTGGATAAGTTCACCAAGTTGTTTCCCACTTTCTTTGGTCATTGGTGGTACACCTTGTGAGCACGTGATTTTTGCCCTACATGAATTACTCCCAGATATTCAAACAAAATAATTTCCTTTCATTATTGACAATTGCGTGAATTTTTGTGGCATTTGATGTTAATTGTTGGTATTTTGTTTACACATTTTAATTTATAAAAATACAAAAAAAAATGTATTCGACCTGTGCCCTTAGTGTTTTAATTCTACATCTTAGGATTAATTTAGAAAGTAATTGTATCATAAAATGGAAAATCAAAAAATATTTGTTTAAGTTGCATTTTTAATTTTTGATCTTGATCTTGAATGGTGTTTATTTTAAATTTGTTTTGTCATAATCATCATATGTGTTTAATTAGTTTTAGGATTAGTTGAATTTTAGGAATTAATTTCGATTTTTATTAATTTTTTAAAAGGAAAAGAAAAGAGGGAATTAATTTGTTTTGAAATTGGAAAAGAAAAGAAAAGGAAAATAAATAAAAACGGAAAAGGGGGAAATAGCCTGGTTTATGTTGTTTGGGCCAGATTTGCATTAGCCCAAATGAATCCCGTCACAAAAGTCACAAACCCAACCCAACGTTAACCCCCAGTCCGGTCCACTCCCCGTTTAAACAAAACGACGTCGTTGCCCTGAGTTTTGATCACAGCTATAGATTTTTCTTATCCAACGGATGGGAACTGCCTAGGTTACCTCATATAAATATGTCCTAACGCTACCCTACCCCCTCGGACTCCCCCCACCTCACCCTTTCATCTCTCTCGTTTCATCAGAGATATGTAATGCCACCCTTCTCCGCCTTGCGCCGCCACTGGAAATCGCCTTACGATGGCGGCCGGTCTCCAAATCACCCCAAATTTACACCCCATGCTCCTCTCCTCCTCCCCTTTCCATATCCATATCCAGTTTCCCTCAAATATCACCCGAACTCCTCGAATCTTAAATCTAAGATTCCGTCAAAAACCCTACCTCCTGCAAATTCGCCCCAAATCACACCATACACTCCCCTCACCTCCCTCTTCCTAAACCCTTAACCAGTTTCCCTCGAATCCCACCAGGCCTTCTCGAATTTTGGATCTACGGTTGTTGTCAAGGCTGTTGGAATTTCTAGGGTTAGCCAGTGCTCGTATGGTTTTAAAATTGTATTATGTGTTTGTTCTTGGTAAGAACAAACACATAATATTATTTGAAGACAATTTGTGAATTCATTCAAGTTGAAGGCTCAAGTCAGTGAGTTTTGTTCTTTTCCCTTCTTCTTTGTTTAATTTTTTTTCCTTTTATACAATTGTTTCTATCCTCATAATTGTTGATTTCTAGTTTAACTTTCGTCTTGGTTGATTTTGCCTACATGGTTTCTGATTTTAGTTGATTATGTGATTCATATTTGACTTCATGAATGATTATATGTTTGATCTGAATTACACTTTAGTTTCCATTCTTTCTATTGATTAGTCAATGTTTAGTTCATAGGATTTCTATTGGATTTCTGTTCTGTTCTTCATTTCGTTTTGATTCTGCTGAATCTGATTTGATTTGAATCTTAGTTGATAATTGGGAGTATGATGTTGTTATTCCAATTGTGATTTTAGTTTAAATCTATCCTTAGGGTTTGAATGTTAATTAGGAGTTACTTTTAGTGGGATTAGTTAGTTCAATTATTAGGTAATATTTGGTTAGTATTTAGTTTAATATTGGCTCAATATGGTAACCTAGAACTAAAGGGTTGGGTTTAATTGGTATGGATTTGGTAATTTCAGAAATGAATTAGGGGTAGTATAGGTATTCTTAACCAGGGAATCTCATAAGTAACTGAAATAGAGATCTCTATAGTCTTCTAGATGGTGTTTCAAAATGAAATTTCAGTAACTTAGTAGGGTAACTTGAGAATCAAGAGAACAAATAAAGGACTAATTAACTAAATACTGAAAATAAAAGAGGAACTAAAGGGTAAAATAGAAATCTGAGAGCTGCCCTTAGTTTTGCCTATATAAGGCAGCCTCTAATGCCTTAATGGACAAGTTTGAGCATCTGAAAACTCCCCCCAAAAGTGTTATACAAGTTTTAGAAGTTGAAAAATTCGAATTTCAAATTCAAAACCAGATCTGGAATTCTAAGTTCCTTTAGATATTAGTTTCTTCAGAAAACCAAAAACAAACAAAAACAACACAAAATTCCAAAAAAAGTACTGTTACATTGAGTTCTCTTAGATTAATTTCAAGTACTAGCTACATATTCGAATTTCTAGCCTAGATAAATATGAAAAATAGCTTGAAATTCCTAGTGCTCAGCTACTGAAATTTCAGGGTGTGTTTTGGGTGCATTTTCAAATCCGTTTGGTGTTGTTCAAGCTATTTTGATTGGTTTTCTATCTGATTTGGTGTGAAAACATCTACTGGGTTCATTTGAGATTATTTCTGGGTTGAACTACTGATGATTCCTGTTGCTGTGCTGTTGTGCAATTACTGATTCTCCTTCTTCTTTGGTTTTGCTTAATTCCAGGTACACTTCCTTGACTCAAGTGAACTGGAAATTTGAATCACTGTGTATATACTACTTGTAGAATCAAATGATGAAGAAGTACTTGTTGTTTCATTTGGATTTGCCGTATAGTCAATACTAGTTTTGATACTTAGTTGCCCAATGCATTTTGAACGAGTTTTTTATGGAACTAGTTAAGACTATTTGTATGAATAGGATTGTTGGACCCCGAATTATTCAGTAGCTATAATATAGTTTCATTTCTGCATTAGTTTAATTCTAGTGTTAGTGATGGCATGAATTTGAAACTGTTTCTAGGGTCATAGATCTTCACCTTGTAATTGAAGATTGAACGTTATTGTTTCTAGGGTCATAACAGATTATCACCTGTTTGTGATTTGGACAATTGTGTTACACTTGGTTAGGAGTTAGAATTTGAAGCATTGTAAATGAGCTGAAAATCGCAATTCATTCTAATTTAGCAGTCCAATGGTTTCATTCGGAAATCAGTAATCACATCCTATGCATAATCTAGCTTTATTTTAGATATCAATAGGTCCCTGAATTTAACTTGTTTTACAGAATCAGTTGCTCAATGCCCGAACATCTGATTGATCATCTAATATCCCTCATTATTTAGCTTATTGATTCAAATTCGTATGGTATGATCTGCGCTTCTTTGCGTATATCCGAGGTTCAGTTCCTAAAATTGGAATCCCATTGGGAATGGGCATCGAGTTGGCCCTGAGATTTGAGATCTCAAGATGTACCTGTCCAAATATTTGTTGGGCCAATTACAAGCCCCGAAACGTTGAGGACATTTCCTTGGGTCTGTCCCAAGGTCCAAATGTTAAGCAGTTTTTTTTGTTTTGAATAAAATTGATTGGGTATTTAGGCTGAGTGTGAAGCCCCAAACTGCTGAAAGATTCTAATATAATTATTGATATAGTATTGTAATGTATGTTTGGGCCCTTCAAGTAATTAGGCCTTTAGAGACAAAATCAAAATTATAGTTTGCTCTAGGATGGCCTTTAAATAATAAAACTAGGTGAGCCCCGCCAAACAAAAATACATAAATTGCGGGGCCCTCTTTAAATGTTCCTATTAAAATACTTAGAATTTGGGACGTGCCGTTTAGTGAATTTCACGGCCTCCCACAAAGTTAATAATACGCTAGTTGCTTTAAGCCGTTACTTAAATAATATTACCTTCCTAAACTTGGATGCACATTTATGTGACCCAAATCCAAATCTCAACGAAGTTGAAATGTGTCAAAAACCGCAGATGCATTTATGTGACGTGGTTCGAGACGTGTTTTTACGACATTATAATTCTTTTTAAAAATAATAATAAAAGCGGTTAAAAGTTAAAAAGCACATAGGTTAAAAAATGTACTAAAATCAAATAAATAAGCCAAATATGACAGTTGAGCGACCGTGCTAGAACCACGGAACCTGGGAATGCCTAACACCTTCTCCCGGGTTAACAGAATTCCTTACTCAGATTTCTTGTTCGCAGACTGTTAAACAGAGTCGTTCTTTTCCTCGATTCGGGATTCAACCGCTGAATTGGGACACCATAAATCTCTCAAGTGGAAACTCTAAATTTTAATAAACAAATCCCACTTCGATTGTCCTTTAATTAGAAAAACTCTTTTACGCCTTACGGGGTGTAGGAAAAAGGAGGTGTGACACACCTTCCAAGGATTCCTAGGAGATCTTGGACAATTGCTGTGAGGTCTTGCACACATGTGTATAATGGAGTCCAATGGAGTTGACTTTGCAGTGTTTCAGATGCATGGATGTCACGACCCCAGTTCGCCCTCCGTGAACATGTCGTGATGGCACCTAGTCCCTACGACTAGGTAAGCCTAACAATGCGGAAGATAAACCATAATTGCGGAAGAAAGTAAATAAAACTGAACTAGTAAAATAAAATGGTGTTTAAGGTGCCGCTTGGAACATATCGCAACAATTCTCGAAGCTAACAACATTCCCAAAACCCGGAAACTTACAAATCACAAGCTAAGGGATACATAAGAGGCTCTAAATCAAGAACATCTATACAAATGAGAATACTGAAAGGGCTATATTTAATACAGAAAAATGGAAAGGGACTCCTCGGTCTGCGGACGTAGCAGATATACCTCGAAGTCTCTACCGATATGCCTCCTTCCAAGGCTGATAGAACTGAGTGGGGGGTACCTGTATCTGCACAAAAAAATGTACAGAAGAGGAGCATGAGCATACCACGGCGGTTCCCAGTAAGTATCAAGACTAACCTCGGTGGAGTAGTGATAAGGAACAGTCAAGACACCTACCGGTCAATAAATAGTATAATCATAGGAATAATGGTAACGACACATAAATGTGTAAAGACTGCATGAATGATCAAGAATGCTACAATTCACAATAAGGGATAAATACAACAATTAACAATGAGAATATAATAAAGAAAGATACGAAATGATGGCAGAATTACAATCCAAATCCTAAGGTCACAACACAGCAAGGGGAAAAACAAGTCAACAACTCATATCCTACAATGATGTTCACAAAAAGGTCTTATTCAACTCTTTCCACAATTTCACCAAGTCTCGGACAACCACAACTCGTAAAAGACACAACAATTGAAATCTAACAATTGGCATCTTGTGCCCCATCAATCTCATGGTCATGCTGACAACTATCTGTCTAACTAGGACCACTCTCACAAATATAATGGATAAATGAGGGAGTATCTCCACCCTTAGCAAAATCGGAAGGAATTCACCTCTAATGGGGTGCCCAGCTACATGCATGCTTGTGCAAGTGTGTTTTAACAAGAATTCTACCAACTAGTAGTATAAGAAATGGGACGGCCAACACCCAAAATGTTTGCACACGGATAGAATCATTGAAAACGTCAGCTCGGAACACAATGAGTTTAACTGGGGATCTCCCAGAATATTGTCCTGTAGTCCCAAACATAAATATGTGTACTAGGGATCTCTTGGTATCCTCAATATATGTACTAGGGATCTCTTAGTATCCCGAGGATCTCTTGGTATCCTCAATATATGTGCTGGGGATCTCTTGGTATCCCGAGGATCTCTTAGTATCCTCAATATATGTGCTGGGGATCTCTTGGTATCTCGAGGATCTCTTGGTATCCTCAACATATGTATTAGGGATCTCTTGTTATCCTCAATATATGTGCTAGGGATCTCTTGGTATCCTGAGGATCTCTTGGTATCCTCAATATATGTGCTGGGGATCTCTTGGTATCCCGAGGATCTCTTGGTATCCTCAATATATGTGCTGGGGATCTCTTGGTATCCTCAATATACGTGCCAGGGATCTCTTGGTATCCCGCACTACAGCCCAATCAACATAAATGTACATGTGCACGGCATCACCCTTCGTGCCTTATCACTATTCCTCACCCAAATACTAGAACAACAACATCCCGGCAAGGGAGTCAATAATACAAGACAATCACATCCCGACAAGGGAGTCAATAATAGAAAAACAATAACGTCCCGGCAAAGGAATCACCATACATAATAAGTGTCATAGAAAACAAGGAAGCACGATAACCCCAACAAAATAGCAAGACATGATAAGTACGCGATAGCTACACCGGTAACCACAACAATAGGACAAGTAACATATTTGCACGAAGTCACAGAGGAATTTACAATCAAGGAGTACCCAAACAATAAGGAAAATTAACATGAATCAAATAATTACATTTAAGGAAAATATCAACTAAACATAAGATATCCAACTTCTTTCCAATTAAGACCAATTAATTGCATGAGAGATAGAAATGATGATTTCCAAACAAAGACAAGTCATTAGGAAGGCTAATGTGACTATAGAAGGGTATATGTCTTCAGTTACACAAGTAAAAGTCAATTAGGCAACTAGGATAAACCAAAAAGGGCAAATAAGTTTCCAAGTAAGACATGTAGAGGTGAAACTAATAACATGGAACTCAATCGTATCAAGAAGAACTTCATACTCAGTGATTACAAGGATCTAAGAGCCTAAGAGGGACAATTTTCCATAAATAAATCCGAGCACGCACTCGTCACCTCGCGTACAAGGAATACAATCAACAAAGAAGACTCAAATCCTAAGGGGAAGTCCCCCACACAAGGTTAGGCAAGATAATTACCTCGAATCGGCTAAAATCAACTAGCAACCACGTTCTTGCCACGAGTACTTGACTCAAAATGGCCCTAATCTATTCAATTCAATCACACAATGTAAATAACATCTTAAGCAACTGATTCTACTATTTAATTTAAGACTAAGATGCAAATTTAGGTAAAATGACCAAAATACCCCTCAGGCCAACATCTCAGAACTGGACGAATTTAACATTTTCAGAACCCTCATACTCTCACGATTCCAACCATATAAAAATTTCCCAAATCAGGGATCATACACCCACTCAAAACTAAATAAATTGGTCTATGAAGTTTTACCCAATTTTTATTCAAAATCCGAAATTAAAAGATGAAATTAAGAGGAGATTCATGGAAATTAGTCTAAGTCGAGTGAGAACACTTACCCAAGTCACCCAGGTGAAAATACCTTCAAAAATCGCCAAGAACCGAGCTCTAGATGTCAAAATATGATAAAATGGTGAAAACCCTCGAGTTTGCGATTTAATCTGTCTGCCCAGTGATTTGTTCATCGCGATCGCGGAAGAAGGGTCGTGATCGCGTAGAAGAAATTCAAGGATGCCCAAAAATACACATCGCGTTAGCGTGAAATGGGATGTGAATGCGAAGAACAGTGGGGTGGTGGCCTTCGCGATCGCGGAGTTAGAAATGCGAACGCGATGAAACAACAAGCAGAGCTTCGCGAACGCGTGGGTAAGAATGTGAACACGAAGAAGGATTTAGAGGTGGTCTTCCACAAAGCATCCCGATCACGGGAGTACCATCGCGATCGCATAGAAGGATATCAGAAGCAGCAGTTACAGCAGTCCAAAATGGAGGAAAAACGATCCGTAGCCCATCCGAAACACACCCGAGGCTCCCGGGACCCCGTCTAGTCACACACAAAAGTCATATAACCCAACACGGAGTCGCTCGAATTTTCAAATCACATCAAACAACATCAAAACGAGGAATCAAACAAAAAATCAAGCTTATGAACTTCCAAAACTTCAAAATATTCTTTCGATCAGATAGCTAATCAAATCACGTTCGAATGACCGGAAATTTCACACACACATCCCAAATGACATGACGGAGCTACTGCAACTTCCGAAATTCCATTCCGACCCTCGGATCAAAATCTCACTATCGGACTGGAACTTCAAAAATTCAAACTTCGGCATTTCAAGCCTAAATTAGCTACGGACCTCCAAAAAACATTCCGAACACGCTCCTAACCCCAAAATCACCTAACGGAGCTAACGGGGCCATCAAATTTCCATTCCGAGGTTGTCTTCACATTGTTGTGACTACGGAACACTTTCCAATACTTAAGCTCTCATTTAGGGACTAAGTGTCCTAAAACTCTCCTAAAACCCCAACACCGAACGTCCCGGCCAACCAAAATAGCAGAAATGAACTTAGGGGAAGCAGTTTATAGGGGATCAAGGCATTAATTCTTAAGACAACCGGCTTGGTTGTCACAATGGATCTGCTAAGAGGTAGTGGCAGGAGTATGTTCGGGACAGACGAGCAAGTTCACCTCCCCTTAATTAGGCTCAGTTCTCATAGCCATTCATGGATAAGTTCATCCCCTTTACTTTAATAGAGGACTTTTGTAGTCATTTTGAGTGCCTCAAGCAAGGTAGCTTGACCATTACCCAGTATGAGACCATATTTGTGGACTTATCATGCCATGTAGTTAGTTTGATCCCTTCTGAGATGGAAAAGTGTGCGGAGATTTATAGATTGCCTTACTTATGGCATAAATTGAATCTGATTTTGACCTTTATTTTCATATCCGTAATAGTGCGAAAAGAAGGCTCGGCTCCAAGTTGTTTAAGAATAGTGGCGTTGGGTTTCTCGACCCTTTGACTTACAATTAGTCAGTTCTATTTCTCGATGGGGCGGGGCAGGGATATAACTCAACGTGGGGTCTGACTAAAGAAAAATATTTATCCACCTATCTCTATAGTAACCTATATCTATAATATATAGATATAAATAAAGTATAGATTATGGTGTTTATACATCAGCCCAACCAATCACTATTCATGATTCCATAATTGAATCAATTCCATAGCGGTTCTTAGAGGAATAGAAAAGTTCTCTATTGATTCAAACATTGTAGCCAACCTATGGCATAGGGATCGAGGAAGGTGAATATTTATCTGATTTATTTCGTACCTTTCGTTCAATGAGAAAATGGGTCAAATTCTACAGGATCAAATCTATGGGTCAGGTTACACCAGAGATAGTGAGGATGACATTTCTTTTACTCAAGTTGTGGAGATCGCAAGACGGATTGAGAGGATTTAGAGTCATGGTAGAGAGACGACATTTGAGAAGAGGCATCGTCATTTTGGTGGTTTCAGTGGTACCTCATTTGGAGGCAGGGGATGATTTGGCAGAGGCCATCCTATCAAGCCGGTTCAGTTAGTACTTCAGGCATCACATGGTGCTTTGGCAGTCCTGGTTCTTATGGGTCTCGTCTTGAGCAGCTAGTCTATATTGCACCTTCAGCTCCCATCAGCGCATCAATGATTCAAAGCTATCACTATGGTTATTTGGATCATCAGGGTCAATCCCAGATTCAATAGCCACGTCAGTAGAGAAATTGTTTTGAGTGTGAGGTATGGGTCACATCAAGAGGCATTGTCCTAGAATCCAGTGCAGTATGCCATAGCTGGGTGCTCATGCCATGATTACGGCACTGATTGCTCTATTGCTTGCTCATCCTTCTAGAGGCAAAGGTCAGGCATCCAGAAGATGAGTTTATAGGCTAGAGGTGGAGGCTAGTTAATGTGAGGTCATCCGAGATGTATAGATCGGATTGGTAGGGCTTAGCCCAGTTTCTATGAATTTCTAGCTAGAATCGAAGCATAGTAGTTTGATGTGTTCATCCCAGGTGTTGTTATGGTTTTAGATAAAGATGCATCAATTTCATTTGAGTACGATTCCACTTAATCGGATGTGTCATCCTATTTTGCTTCATATTTGGATATGTCTCATGATTCTTTGAGTGCACGTTTTTATGTGTCTATGTCTGTTAGGGATTCCATTGTGGTAGACCAGGTCTATCGTTCATGTTTTGTCACTATCGGGAGCTATGAGACCAGGGTTGACCGTTTATTACTTGATATGGTAGATTTTGATGTGATTCTAGGCATGTATTAGTTGTTATCGTATCATGCTATGTTGGCTTGTCACGCCAAGACAATGATGTTAGCCATGCCGAGGTTGCCTTGATTATAGTGGAGAGGGACTCCTGGTTATTCTATTAGCAAGGTCATTTTATATACAAAGGCTTGGCGCATAGTAGCAAAGGGGTGTCTGGAGTATCTGGCTTATACCTATGATTCTAGTGCGGAGGTTCCTTCTATGGATTCAGTTTTGGTTGTGCGTGAGTTCCCAGAGGTGTTATCTATAGACTTGTCAGGCATGCCACCCGATAGAGATATCAACTTTTTAATTGGCTTGGTTCTGGTAACTTAGCCCATTTTTATTCTTCCATAGCTTGTGGCCCTACTTGAGTTGAAAGAACTGAAGGAACGATTGCAGGATTTGCTTGATAAGGAATTCATTAGACCTGATGTCTCGCCTAAAGGTGCACTGATATTGTTTATGAATAAGAATGACAGATCAATGCAGATATGCATATATTATCGACAATTAAACAAGGTCACTATCTCAAACAAGTATCCATTGCTAAGTATTTATGACTTATTTGACCAGCTTTAGAGTGGCAAAGTATTTTCTGAGATTTATTTGATGTCTGGCAGCATAGGATGTCCCTAAGACAACGTTTTGGACTCGGTAGGGTCACTACAAGTTTTTGGTGATGTCATTTGACTTGACTAATGCTCCAGTAACCTTTATGGATTTGATGAATCGGGTTAGGCTTACCTGGATTCCTTCGTGATTATCTTCACTGATGATATTTTTGTTTACTCCCATAGCCGAGAGGAGCATGAGCAACATATGTGGATCGTACTTTAGACTTTGAGGGATAGTCAATTATATGCAAAGTTTTTTGAAGTGTGAGTTCTAGCAGGATTTAGTTCCCTTTTTTGGCCATATTGTATCTTTCGAGGGCAATAATGTGCATCTTAAAAAGATTGAGGCAGTTCAAGACTGGCCTAGACCTAATTTAGCTACAAAAGTTTGGAGCTTCTTGTGTTTGGCAGGTTATTATCGCCAGTTCGTGGACGGGTTTTCATCTATCTTATCCCAATTGACTAGGTTGACCAAAATGATGCTCCTTTTATATGATCCGACCAGTGTGAGGTGAGCTTTCAGAAGCTTAAGACTACATTGACTACAACCCCAATGTTGGTGTTGCCTATATGCTCTTACATTTTTATTGTGATGCATCGCGTAATAGACTTGGCACGATGTTGATGCAGGATGGTAGAGTGATTGACTATGCATTTTGGCAGTTGAATGTTCATGAGAAAAATTACCCTATGCACAATTTAGATTTGGCAGCCATTGTTCACGCACTGAATATTTGGATGCACTATCTGTACAAAATTTCACGTAAGGTCTACATCGACCATCAAAGTCTCTAACACCCCGTCAAGCAGAAATACCTTAATTTGCGGCAGTGAAGATGGTTAGTGTTGCTGAAAGACTATGATATCGCCATATTATATCATCCATGAAAGGCCAATGTAGCAGTCGATGCATTGAGTAGGATAGTATAAAGCATAGGCCATTTGGTATATTTACCAGTAATGGAGAGGCCACTAGCTATGGATGTTAAGACTTTGGCCAATTGGTTCATGAGGTTGGATGTTTCTGATCCTATCCGGGTTCTTGCTTATTTGGTGGCACAGTCATCATTGTTGGAATATACTAAGGCTTGCCAGTTTGATGATTCTCACTTGTTGGGTTGATTTAGAGATTCGAAATACCAGAGTGGAAGTGAGAGTGCATCACTATGGATTTTTTGGTACGCTTACCATATAACTTTAGGAAATATGATGCAGTCTAGGTTATTGTAGATCGGTTAACTAAGTTTACACACTTCATTCCAGTGATGACTTCCTATTCTTCAGAGTGGTTAGCTTGGATTTACATCTGGGAGATTATCCACCTGCATGGCGTTCCTATTTACATTATTTCTGACCGAAGCATGTAGTTCATGTCGCATTTTTGGAGAGACGTGCAGTACGAGTTGCGTACGCATGTTTAGCTTAGTTCCGCATTTCATCCTCAAACGGGTGGACAATCTGAGTGCACTATTCATCTTTTGGAGGGCATGTTGGGGGCATTCTCTATGGACTTCAAAGGTTAGTGGGACAAGTTTTATCTCTATCACTGTTCGCCTACAAAAACATCCACTAGTCAAGCATCTAGATGGCTCTGTATGAGGCCCTATGCGGGAGGCGATATTGTTCGTCGATTGATTAGTTCGAGCCCGGTGAGGCTAGATTGTTGGGCACTGATTTTTTCCGTGATGCTTTGAAAAAAGATAGGGTAATCCAGGAGCGACTTTGTACAGCTCAGTCATGGCAAAAGATTTATGCAAACCAAATAGTTCGAGATGTGGATTATATGGCGGGTGAGAAGGTTCTTCTCTACGTGTCGCCTATGAAAGGCGTGATGCTAATTATGAAGAAAGGAAAGTTGATCTTGAGGTTTTTTTGGCCCATTTGAAATCTTGGAGAGAGTTGGTAAGGTTTCTTATATGCTTCCATTACCTCCTAACCTAGCAGGGGTACATCCGGTATTTCACATTTCCATGCTTCAGAAGTACCATGAGGATAGGTCACATGTTTTGGACTTCAGCACAGTGCAGCTTGATTAGAATTTGACATATAAAGAAGAGTCGGTGGCTATTCTAGACCAGTAGGTTCGAAAGATGAAATCCAAGAGTTCCCTTATGTGAAGGTACAATGGTGAGGTCAGTCGATAAAGGAGGCTACGTGGGAGTTCAAGCTCGATATGCGAAGTAGATACTCCCACTTTTTTACTAGTCCAGGTACTTTTACTATGTCCATTCGAGGATGAATGTTTCTTTTAGAGGTAGAGAATGTGACGACCTGATAGTGAGTCTTGAGTAACAGCCTTAATTTTCATATTTCAAGACTTTTCATAGCTTCATTTGATATTTACTGGTTTTATGTGTGTGATCATGTCATTTTCTGAAAAATGTTTACTTAAAATTTTGAAGAAAAAGTGATTTTCACTTAAAATGAGGTTTGAGTTGACTGCGGGCAATAATTTTTGTAAAGTACCTCGGATCAATATTTTGATAATTCTGGTAGGTTCGTATGATGTTTTGGAATTGTACGCACGTTTAGTTAGTGTCCTAGATGACTCGAGCGCGTTTCGATAAATTATGTCAAAGATTGTGAAAAATGAGCTTTTGAGTTGAAATCTTTAGTTTTGATGATATATTCTTTTTATTTGATGTCATTTTGAAGATTTGAGGTAAAGATCAAGTTTGTAGGATGTTATTACACTTTCATGAATGTTCGGTTTGGAGCCCGAAGGGTTTTCGGTGAGTTTCAGATGCATTACAGACTAATTCTAAATAATTGGTGAAGTCTGTTGCTGGTGTAACTTGCAAATCTCGTATTTGCGAGGTCTGCTTGCATAATCTCGTAAGGGAGCTGAGATTGGAGAATATCACATTCACAAAGAAAGATCCGCATTTGCGAAAGCAGGAAAATTGCAATTGTAGCTAGAGTCTCGAATTTGCGACTCTGACAACTTGGGAGCAACTTCACAAAAGCGAGAGCGAAGCTAAGCTCACATTTGCGGAAGGTGGGAACTTCGCAAATGTGAAGTCTTTTTTTCGCATTTGCGACACTTTTTAGACTCAAGAACTAATTGCATTTGAGATCAGTGTCACATTTGTGATACCTCCAATTGGATAAAAGATGAAAAATGAAGACTTGGCTCATTTTACGCTATTTTTTTGATTGTGAGCTTTTTCTTCCCAAATTGATTAGTAAGTATTTTACACGATTTTTTAATATCAAATTGATGAATTTGAAGGTAGAAATTAGAGATTTTGGGTAGACTTTAAGGCTTTTATAAAATTGAGATTTAGACCTTAAATAGAAGTCAGACTTCGAAACAAATCACTTAACCGAGCTCGGGGGTGAATGTGTAATCAAAATTTTGTCAGAATCTTGAATTTTGACCAAGTAGGACCAAGTTGACTTTTTTGAAAATGATCAAAATTAAATATTTTTTATTCGTGGGTAGTTTCAAAAATTTATATTAGATTGTTTGATTAATAATTGGCTAGATTCAGTTAGTTTGAAGGCTGTTTGAAAGACAAAGTCGCAATTGATTGTTGATTTGGTTGCAGAAGTAGGTAAGTTTCATGGTTAACCTTGACTTCACGGAATTATGGCTTAATTGGTCTATTTGCTACTTGATTTTATGCATGGGAACGACGTATGTGCAAGGTGATGAGTGTACATACATTGTCATGGGTTAAGAATGGAGGGTAAATGTTTAACTGTATATTTTAATTACATCAGATCTTCTTTTGATTCGTGCTACTATTCATATCATGTATTCATTGTTACTTGCCCTTATTTGTTAAATATATATCTTCTTTGTTACATCCCTTCTTTTGCGACTTGTTCCTTGCATCCATATGGTTACTTGTTCTATGCCTTTAATTGTCTATGCTCTGGTTCGTTATATTGTTTTGTCGTAGAGTATTTACTTGTTTTGGTTCCTTTCTCTTATGTTGAGAGTTATGTAGTAGTTATTTGTTGTATTGATATTATTTTTGAGTATCGAGTTGCATGTCTCAACAAACACAGATATTGGTGTTTGGGATTGGGTTACACACTACAGCAGACATTATTATTTGGAATCGGGTTGCATGCCACACCGAATATTGATATTGCATTTTTGGATCGGGTTATGCGCTGCAACGGATATTGATATGTTGATTGGGATCGGGTTGCATACCACAATAATATCTGTAATGATAGGATATGTGCGGATCAGGTTGCACCCCGCAACAGAGATAATATATTATGACTATTCTTGACTGTTGGTTTTTTATCCATTGTATTGTGAATTTAAGTACAAATTATATTCTGGGGTCTCTGTTTTGTCTTTTTCTGTTCCGGTTTTCATGTTAATTCTTGTTTCTCTATTCTCTTATTGTTATCACTTATACATATTCAAATTTATAATGAGTGCCTTGTGTAGCTTCGTCACTACCCCGTCAAGGTTAGGCTCGACACTCACTACTTATGTAGTACATGAGGTATGTTGTACTCGTACTTACACTTCTACTCTTCTTGTAAAGATTCTAGTATTGATCTTAGCGTCGTTTAGTGGAGGCTTCGGGTTATCTTTACTCGGAGACTTGAGGTAGAGCTGCTGGTATTGATCTCACCAGCGTTTAGTGGAGGCTTCAGGTTATCTTTACTCAAAGACTTGAGGTAGAGCTTCTCGGCATTCACAGAACCTGAAGTCCCTTTCTTATCTTTTGTATTGTATATTTCAGTTAGACATTTGTACTTATTTTGGCCCTTGACTGTAGCACTTTTAGTATCTCATGTGCTTGCGACACCTAATTCCGAGGGATATTATCTTAAATATATATATATTGAAGTTTTACAACTTTACCTTCATTTAGTCTGCTTTTAAAATTGTTAAGAACAAATATTTGCCTAGCAAGTGAACGTTAGGAGCCATCACAGTTTCATGGTTGAGATTTAGGATTGTAATACATCCCAATAACTAGGTCACTGTTTAATTTAGAACCATGTATTATTCTGATCTACGACAAAGTTATAGCATTGTTATGGTTTGTTAAACGATGGTATGGCCTGGTGCGGAAAATTGAATTACTAAACTAATAAAATGATTTGAAATCTTTGGTAATTTCCAGTAACGATGTGATGACCCGACCCGTCGTCTCATGTGTTACTGCTCTATTTTCTCTGTTTATTGCTTCTTCATGTTTCGTTATCGGTGTGTGGTGTGTGAGAGTTGATTTGGAATGGTTTTGATAAGAAATGAGACACTTAGTCTCTTTAAGGAAGGTTTAAGATGGAAAAATCAACCGGACATTGACTTGTGAGTTACAGGGCTCGAATGTGATTTCCGGTAATTCGATTAGCTTCGGGAGGTGATTTGTGACTTAGGAGTGCGATGGGAATTGATTTTGGAGGCTCGGAGTAGAATTAGGCTTGAATTGGCGAAGTTTGAATTTTGGCGAATTTCGGTTGATAGGAGAGATTTTGATCCGAGGGTCGGAATGGAGTTCCGAGAGTTGTAGTAGCTTCGTTAGGTGATTTTGGATATGTCTGCAAATTTTCAGGTCATTCCGACGTCGTTTGGTTGGGTTTTTGATCGAATGTGCAATTCGAAAGTTTTTAAGAAACTTAGGCTTTGATTTGATGAAAATTGAGGATTTTGATGTTAACGATAGTATTTTTATGGCTAGAGCAAGTTTGAATAAAGTATTAGAACATATATGCACTTTTGGTTGAGGTCCCGAGAGCCTCGGGGTGATTTCGGATGGCTAGCGGGCAATTTTTGAGTTGGAAAATGCAGCAGAAAAATTGCAGAGAACTTTTATTCTAGGCGATCGCAGAGGGCTTCATGCGATCGCATAGAAGGTTTTGGAGGGGTCACAGATTTGCACTATGCGATCGCATAAAGGTCTGTACGATCGCATAGGTGTGGAATTTTGGTCAGTGCGTTCGCATTCCGGGTGTTGCGATCGCGTAGTGCAATTTGGACCTGGGGTCCCTGGCAACATTTGTTCTATGCGAACGTAGAGATGGTTGTGTGATCGCATAGAAGGGGGGAGCAGTGCTCTGCAATCGCAAGGGGCCTTCTGCGATCGCATAAGAGGAATTTAGGGGCCTGGATTTTTGGTCTATGCGATCGCAATGGGGTTGATGCGATCGCATAGAAGGAGCTACAGTGGTCCGGACAGAATGTTAAAAACATTTCAGTCGCGAACCCAAGCTCATTTCCTCGATTTTTTGGGCGAGCTTGGGAGCTTTTGTCGAGGGTTTTGAAGAGTTTTCACTGGTAATCGATTGGAGGTAAGTTTTATGAGTTAAATACATGATTTTATTGAAGAATCATCCTAGAAATTCATGAAAACATAGCCAAATCATATGAAATTAGGGCTTGAAGTAAAAATCCTAAATTTGGGATTTGAGGGGCCATTTGTGGTCCGATTTGAGAGTTCTTGGTATGTACGGACTCGTGGCAAGACGAGGATTCCGGAAATGTAAATTTCATAATTTTTTGGGAAGTGGGCCCGGGACTTGGGTTTTGCTAGTTTCGAGATTTTTGTTATATTTCGATTGTTTTCGATTGGGTGTTGTCCCTTTAGCATATTGTGATATATTTGCCTTGATTTTGGTTAGATTGGACACATGTGGAGGCCAGTTTGAGGGGAAAAGGCGTCGCGGGCTAGAGTTTTCGCCGGTTCGAGGTGGGTAATACTTGTAAATGATGTCCTGAGGGTTTGAAACCCCGGATTTGCACATCATAGTGCTGTATTGCGGTGACTTGCATGCCAGGTATGAGAGTGGGGTAGAGCACCGTTGGGGATTATGACTTGGTCCATCCCGGTTGTTGATTTTACTGCGTGATTGACTGAAAACTACTTGATGCTATCATGATTTTGGCTGATTGCCATATTTTGGGCTTCGTGCCGATTATTTAAATCCTTCAGGGTTTGATATCACTGTTTTTGCATTACGTTGCATATTATTTAATCTCAGTCCAAGGTTCTAAATACTGTTTTGCAAACTCAACCATCTTTTTAAGATTTGAAAACTTAAAAGATATTTTTCTGATGTTTTGAGCTGAGAACTGCTATTTTACTATTGCCCAAGGGGCTTATGTGCATTTCTGGACTGAGATATGGATCGGGCTGCACGCCGCAGTAGTATATTATATGGATTGGACTGCACGCCACAGTGATACATTATGTGGATCGGATTGCACGCCGCAGCAGTATAGCGCTTGGGCTGTAGGAGCCCCTCCGGAGTCTGTACACCCCCAGTGAGCGCAAGGTACCCAAATGGATCGGGCTGCGTGCCACAACGGTCATGTGCATTGCATTGCATTCATGCATTGGCTTCTGGTTGTATTACGTGGCATGACATCTAGCACTCATACATTATTGGCATACATGTACTACCTGCCTTGATGACCAGATACCCTGGTGTAAATCGCTAAAGGAGTGCTGAGCCCGAGGGGCTGACTTGTGTGCGGACTTGCACTACCTGATATCGCATTCATATGCTTACTTTTGGAAAAAAAATATTTTCAAAGGAGATTTTTAAACTAAGCAAGATGTTTTATAAAGGATTTTCATGGAACTACTGCTTTCTAAAATGTGTTGTACTGTATTTTATAGCATGATGTAGAGCTCTTACGTGGTTTCTTTCTTCTCAACATTATTTACTTTTATTACCACTGAGTTGGAAGTACTCACTTTACTCCCTGCACCATGTATGCAGATTCAGGTATTTTGGAAGCTTAGCTGAGCTAATTGCTACTTCAGAGTTTTATTGGAGTTGTCGAGGTAGCTGTCTGACGTTCGCAAGACCCGACTCTTTCCCTATTCCCTTATTATTATTTCCGCAATTTTTGAACAATTGTATTATTGGAGTCTTGTTACTCTGTATTGTTAGAGGCTCTAGACTCATGACCCCCAGGTCTTTGGGAGATTGTTCAATTTATTTCCATCTATCAGTTAAAACCTTTAGCTTCATAGCTGTTGAATGATAATTAAACAATTGGTTTGAGCTTCATGCTCGGGTTGAAAGTGTAAATGGTCGGACTTGCCTAGCAGTTGTGTTGGGCGCTATCACGGCTGGGATTGGGGTCGTGACAAACAACCATGATTTGAATTTAAATGGAGAAACATGAATAGTGACATTCATATAGTTGATATTAAATGTAATGTCCAAACGAAATAACCGTTCCGCGTCCTCTCCGCTCCTTTCTTCTTTCTCTTCTTCACATATATAAGAGCTTAACTAATTAATTCCTCTAAATCACTTCGGCATTTCCAATGGCGTCGCTTCTCCAATCCAATTCTCCGAGCTCTCTCATTCTCCTCCACAATCTCTTCTCCTTCTTCCCTCCGATCATACGCGGCAGTGGCGGCATTCCCTCGCCAATACAAACTCCCCGTTGTCAAAAAGACATTCATATAGCTAACCTTAACTTATTTGGAATTAAGACATAATTATTGATAATTTCTAGTAACAGAAGAGAAATTTCGAAAATTCTAATTTGTCAAATCAACTCAACATTCTTTTCTTGAAATACTGTAACGAATTGAACCTCAGTGGTTTTCATTACTTGAGCATTTTATATAAACATTTGTTCATATTGAACGTACTTTGTTACTGAAAAGTACTGCTATTATTAAATACAGAAGCTGGTCTTTTTTTTATTTTTCCTTTTGCTGATGGTTTAATGACGGAATGATATTGTGAAGCTACCAAGCATTCAGCTTGATATTTTGGAATACCAAATAAATGGATTGTCAGCTATGAAATAATAGAGAGGAAATTCAACAGTTCTAGAGACAACAGTATTGAATTAAGAGTAATATTTTCACTCTTAATACCAAAGAAAACATGAAAGGAGCACTTTTATTCTCACTATTGCCGCAATGGCGGATCAGGATCTTAAAGTCGTGGGTGCTGACCGATAAAAATTCTAAACAAAAAGAAAAAAAGAATTTTGTTATGGGTGCTTACTCAATATTTATCTAAATATTTATAATTGCCTATATAAATTTATTAAATCCTATCAATTGTAATGGGTGGTTGAGCCCCCACAGTGAACCACATAGATCCGCAATAGTATTGCCAACTCCCCATGCAATAGTAAGAAAAAATGAAAAAAATAAACTAGAATAACTATGGAGTTAATTAATGTAAGCAGATGGATTGAGTTGTCCGTTAGTATTAGCAACTCAATTCAGAATTATCTAGGTGTAGAATTGTACCCACTATTAACAACCGACCCAACCCAACAAATATTAACATGATACAATTCTAACACCTAAATTCCTCTGTGCAAATTCGACAAGGCTGTTGAATTCATTCTCATCAATATATCCATTGCCGTTAGCATCTGCAGTTTTTATGCCACGACTTCCCTTTAGCCTGCTGAACCAGCCCCCGTTGGATCGGACGGCGTCTCGGAGTTCTTCTTTGCTTATCTTACCATCTTTGTCTGTGTCAAATCTCTTTAGCCATCTCTTGAATTCTTGTAAACTCATTTCAAGTTTTCCATCACTTGCAATATTTCTTCTATAAGTATTCTTCAGTGCCATTTCTGATTGACTATTAAGTGGTGTTTTCTTGTCTTTATAATTGGATCTCACAGAAAACCAAAGAACTGTGTGGGATGTTTCGCTTTGTTTAACATCTTTAGGAGACATTCTAATTTATAGTAGTATGCTACTAATCGTGATTATCTTGGAAAATACTAATAAAATTAGCGGAGACAAGCCGAAATCTATGTAATAATTCGAATAAGAATCAACAATAATGGTCCCAAAACGTGTAAAGGCGAGAAGAAAGCCATTAAGGTGTCATCTTTTTCATAAAAAAACGGCGGTACCGAATTGGATCTAATAAACTTGCCTCTTTAAAGATTATAAAAAATATGTTGGCCTAATCCGGCCTTAGGCCGAGTTCGCACGATTTTTTCTTCAAAAATCTTCACACTATTAAGAGCAGCACTATACCTTATTTGCAATTCTTTTTTTTTCTTTTCAACCACAATGTAAGTCTTTGTTCGCACACCGAATACAATTGTGCACATACTTTCATTATCTAACCGAGATACTGATATACTATCCTTAGCGTGGTTGCTTTAGTTTTACAAAAAAATGTATTGAGTGCGTTATAATAATACATCACAAAATTAAAATATACTAGCAAAGTGTCTCTTTTTGATTGATTAATAATGAGGAAAACTAAAGTAATCATCGGTTCCTATGGCTGCGGCTGTCTGCTGGTTAGTGGAAGGTTCCCTCCCAATGAGTATACTCTTTTTAGGTTAAAATACATAGGTCGACCTAGTCGCTATTGTTTCTTTTTTGTGAAGTGCATGCATGCATGTAATGCTTGTGGTCCTAAAACGTGTAAAACGAATCAGAGGTCATAGTTTTCTTCAAAAACAGCTGCTCTGAATACTAATAAGAAATTTTCGTGTTTTATAGAGTAAACATTAAACAGTTGTACATATATATATTCCCATTATTTAATAAAGATCGATACTAATATAGTAGTACTATCCTTTGCAGGGTTGCTTTAGTTTTACAAGAATTGTTTACATAGCTATGTATATGGGGTCCAAGACTTTTCTAATATTTTTTTGGACAAAAAATACGTATTACTACTAACAAATAAAAGTTACCTAAATACCTAATTCGCATTATTATACTGCGAATTAGTAAAAAAAAATAATGATTTGCAGTATTGTACTGCGTATTATTAAAAAAATATTTTTTTAGCTAATTCGAAGTACAACACTGCGGATTACTAATTTGGCCCCTCCAATAATTAACTAACATAACAATAATTCAAACACATAAAACGTATTATTGTACTGCGAATTCCTTAAAAAAATTCTGCACCCCAGGCTCGGACTTGCCTTATTTAAAGGCGTTTCAGTGTTATGAAAATTCATTCAATACAAACTTTTAACTTCTGTTCATACTTCTCTCTTCTTCTTATCAATCATTTTTATACAATGTCTGAAGAGCCAAAAATAAGGGTTTTATTATATTGGGGGGTGAGGTTGTGTTGGAGAATAACTCTGTGAGGTATAACTCACCTCCACAGTGCCATGTTAAATTGCCACTTACTATGGAGTATGATAAATTGGTTTCGTTGTTATGTAAAAAAATGAATGTGAGGAAGTGTTCGGTTAACCTTAAAGTAACCGGTAGGTTTCCGTATTCAATGACTCCGCAGGGGTTTGCTTATTATTCTGAGTTTAACATCGAGAATGATGAAAATCTTAGAGATCTTTTGCGGATTGCGGATGAATACAGGGAATTAATTATAATAAAATTATTGGAAATGTACGTCAAGGTGGAAGATGTTCCCAATAATGAGGGCGTGCATAGTAGGGATAACCCCCAGTCACCGGGTGATTATTCTGGAGCAGTTTTTGCCGGATAGATTGCTGATGAAAGAGCTTGCCTTGATTTAAACTTGTCACCACCGGCGAATGAGCAGCCACAAAATAATTTTTTGACTTTATATAATCCACAAGACGATTGGTAAAGTTTAATTTTACTACGCTTTAGCGATGTTTATTTTATATTTTAATTGGATTTGTATTAACACTTATATTTTTCATAGGGGTACCGTCCGAATATGAATTTTACAAGTTATGACCCCGTCCCTAGTTGGAATATGCGTAGTTCTGGAGTATTGGAGGACGGTGGTCCATCTGGGAGTCATCACCAACAAGAAAATATCCATCATGAAACGTGAAGACAGTGCGACTTGTAAGTAAATTTATATAGCTATGTCAAATGTATTTATGTAGTTGGGTAACTTATCATTTTGTACTTTTTGTGTAGTGAAAACGAGCTTCTTGATGTTCCTGACCTCACACAGTTGCCCATAGACGACGTATCGACTTGTAATTTAGCTGATGCGCAGAGTCAGGAAGACGATAGTGATTACGACAATAATGCGGATGAGTCTGGGGATGACACACCCTTCCATGATGAGGGTGATGATGATGAGGAAGTGAATGTTGAACCTGAGCTGACGAGGGAGCATGTTCGTCCACCTCCCGCTAGACAAAGAGTGTACGAGTCCCACGTGCCATTTTATGAGCGCAATATTCCCTACCTTGATAACTTGCCAAGTATGCCGAACGTGGATGCCCTCACAAGGGATGATGACGAAATTTGGTCAGCGATATGGGATGAGTCTAGACCAGCTGTTCTGACAGAGGGCATGTATTTCCCCGATAAAACTCGCCTAATTAGGGCTGTAAAAATCTACAGTATAAGAGAGTGTCGTGAGATGATGATAAGTGAGTCAACTACGGAGGTATACAAGGCTGTATGTTGTAGGTGGTTTATGGGTTGTCACTGGATGTTGCGTGCCAGCAAGAAGAAATCAGGTTTGTGGAAAGTGGGTAAATTTATTAGCGAGCACATATGTGAAATAGACACATTCAATGAGAATCACTTTTACTTGGATGTGGACTTGATTTCTCTTGTCTTGATTTCATATTTGGAAGTGTCCATTAGGTTCAAGATTAAAGAGTGTATTACAGCCGTCTACCAGGAGTATGGTTGTCCTATAACCAAAAGAAAGGCATATCTGAGTCGCAAATGTGTCTTTGAACTTATTTATGGCGACTGGGATAAGTCTTTTTCAAATCTTCCCAAGTACATGGCCGCACTGCAACATTTTAACCCCGGCACTATTGTTGAATGGAGGCATGAGCGGAGTCCGAACAGACCTGAATATATTTTCAACTATGTGTTCGGGTCATTTAAAGCAGCAATTGATGGTTTTGTGCATTGTCATCCTGTAATTTCCATATACAATACTCATGTCTATGGAAATTATGATATTAAGCTTTTGATTGCAGTAGAAGTTGATGCCAACGGACAAATATTTCCACTAGCTTTTTCCATATATGCCAACGAAAGCAAAGAGACGTGAACGCTTTTTTTGAACCACTTGAAGCAGCACGTTGTCAAATAGCGTTCAGGTATTTGTATAATATCTGATCGGCATGGTGGTATTTTAAGTTTTGTACATCACTTGCATGAATGGCAGGAACTATATGCATACCACCATTACTTTGTGAGGCACCTAAAGGCTAATTTCCAGAAGAAATTTCTTGACAAGGCCTTGCATGACTTAATGTGGATGGCTGCAACTGAGCACCAGCAGTGCAAATTCACGAGGTGCATTGAAGAGATCCGGCAGATGGATCCACGAGCCTATACTTGGTTGATGCGACATGAGTGTCACACCTCCTTTTTCTTACACCTGTGAGGGCATAAAGGAGTTTTTCCAATTAAAGGACAATCGAAACGGGATTTATTTTATTAAATATTCAGAGTCGCAACTTGGAGATTTATGGTGTCCCAAGTCACCGGTTGAATCCCGAATCGAGGAAATTATTGACTCTGTTTAACAGTCCGCGATCCAGAAATCCGAGTAAGGGGAGAACGTGTTAGGCATTCCCGGGCTTCGTGGTTCTAGCACGGTCGCTCAACTTTCATATTTGGCTTATTTATTTGATTTTAGTACATGTTTTGACCTATATGTTTTTAAATTTGA
This sequence comes from Nicotiana glauca, assembly GCA_026770625.1. NCBI lineage: Eukaryota > Viridiplantae > Streptophyta > Magnoliopsida > Solanales > Solanaceae > Nicotiana > Nicotiana glauca. The sequence continues at coordinate 49,725 of MU665515.1, forward strand.
ACCGCTTTTACTATTATTATTTTAAGAGAATTGCAACGTCGTGAAAACATGTCTCGAACCACGTCACATAAATGCACCCGCGATTTTTGATGCATTTCGACTTCGTTGAGATTTGGATTTGGGTCATATAAATGTGCAACCGATTTTAAGAAGGTAAATTATTAAAATCGCACCTAAAGTGACTAACGCGTGATTATCTTTAGGGAGGGCCGTGAAATTCGCTTGACGGCCCATCCCGAATTCTAAGTTCTTTAATGTAACCATTTATCGAGGGCCCCGCAATTTTGCATTTTATTTGGCGAGACTCATCTCGTTTATTATTTAAAGGCTAGTCCTAAAGTAAACTATGATTTTCCATTTTATTTGTCTCTAATAACAAAAGAAAAGTCCTAATTAATTAATATTATAAATTTCCGGTCTCGAGTTCAAGTCGGGGTTCAAGCAAAAGGGGGAACCTCTTAGTTTGAACCCGCTACCTAATTTGAAGCCCACAGCCTGCCATTTAAGTACCAACAATCCAATTGCCATTTCAGTCTTGGGCCCAAAGAGCCAGCTACATGATACATGCACAAATGGACAAAATTCCCAATAGACACAGACATTGGGCCTCAGATTAGCCCAAATCGGACAAGCGTATCAGGCTGCGTTGGGACGATCAGAAGATCGAATCCCTGGAGTTGGCAAGCCACTGATTTGCTCAAACCTTCGCCCACCGAAATTATTCCAAACTCTTATGAGTGCATTCAATAATTGACAATAAGGTAAACAATATATTCTTATTCAAGTTAACAGGATATTGATTACAAGTTAAGAGCCTAAATTCATACTTTGTCCATATCTAATTATCAAACAACTAACTAATTCAAATCAGTCAACAATTGATATTGCATGCTTAATTCAAGTGAACTATTAATACTAACTACTGACCTAGAATTGCCAACGCTTGCCTTAAAACAATGTACTCAAGGAAACACAGGTTTTGACATTGAAAACTAGCCTACTTATATTAACTATTGCATTACGAAGTTGTTTAGGAAGCACGTTCGGCTTAGCATTGAAATCGATGTGGCCATCACCCACTTATTTCAACTTAATTGCAAGTTTAAACTATTTCTGATTTTTAAATTTTAAACAGAAAAATGCTAAACATAAAACAAGTACTAACTACAGCTGATAACTACAAAATAACAGTCCAAATAGTCCAATTAGGTACAAATTACACAGTCCGAGTTTCATTGAATATAGATCTAATTAGACTACATTATACAGTTATATATATATCATTGATATCTAATTAACTACAGATGCATCTTCCAGCAAACAAATGCTTGAATACTTTCATTTCATGTTCAATCTCGAAGCTACATCAACTTTGAGTTTAAATGTATACCTGGGATTAAAATGCAAAAGTGAAGAAGAAATGGAGATCAGTGAAGCAGTGATGAACAGCAGCCCAGACTCAAAACAATGAAATCAATTTCAGATCGTATACTAACACAGCAAACCCAGGAACAAATAGCACCAGATCCAACACCAAAAGCACATGAAATCCAAACACAAATGGACCAAAATATGCTCAAAACCAACCAGAAACTCCCTAAACTCAAACCAAACCAAATCTAAAGATATTCAGGCCATTTCTACTCTTCAGTCGACTAGAAATCTCATCTACAGCTGAAAATCTAACTCAAACTCTAAGAGAAATTCCAATAGAACAGGACTTGTATAGAATTTTTCTACTGTTTTTGTGTTTTTCTGTTTGAAGAAGTTAAAATCTAAAAGAGTGTTTGATCTAAAATTTGAATTTCAGATCTGGAACTTGAAGGGTATTTTGGGGGAATTTTTAGGCTTCCAAAACTTGTAAAACAAGGCACTAGGCCTGCCTTTTATAGGCAAGGAAGGGGGCAGAATGTTCTGGAAGTGTTTACCCATTTTTCCCTTCTTTTTATTTTCAGAAATTGCATATTAATCCTAAAGTTGTGGTTTGTTGCCCAAGTTACTGCTTTTAAAATGCTGAAACTTACATTAAGACCCCTTCTATAAGGATCTAGGGTGTTCTAGCTTTGTTTTCCTACCTATGGAATGCCTATACTACCCTTACTTGAGTCTAAAATTACTGATCCTTAACAAACCAGCCCATTTTGTGTGCCTAAACTACCCTTGATTGCCTCTGAAATTACTAACCAAACCCAACCCCATTTGCGTTAGTTAAAATTCAACTATGGTTAATTGAAGGCCAAGTTATTCAACTATATCCAAACCTTAAGCCTAATTAAATTGCAAATGAAAACTAAATTGAAAAACAATTAAAACTACACTAAATAAACTAACAGAAGTATTAATTCAATCAAACAAAATCAAACAACACCCAAAACAGATTTGAAACACAAAATTAGACTAACTAACAAACAAAAGCTAACAGGAAATCCAACCAATGGTTAACCAATTGAAATTAAAACTAACACCTAAATAGAATCAAATCAAGCCTAAAATAAAATCTAACTACACTACATTTCGAATCCATCAAAACCAAAATATCAAAATTACTGAAATTCAGAAACAATTTACAATCAAAATTAAATCGAAACAACCTAACATTAAAGTTACTGAAATAAAAACAGAATAAGAAAAAATCAAAATTAAACTAACATGAAACAATTGCTGAAATTCAAATCAAATTGCAACAAAAACAAACAATTACACTGGATGAACACATATATATAAGAAAAAGGAAGAAGGAAATTGAGAAACTCACTATTTTTTTGGTTTTAAAGCATTAACTTGAAATTGGCCCCAAAAATAATATAATATGTTTATTCTATGTCAAATAAACACATAATATCATTTTTAGGGTCATTAGGCACTGATAGTTATGCGACGCCCTTTTCACCCTTGGTTGAAACCCTAGATATGGAATTTGATAAGTTTTACTTAGATTTGAAAAGTGTTAGTTTGAGATTAGAGATGAGAAGGGTTTGGGGAGTATAGGGTGTAAATTTGGTGGGACTTGGAAAAGTTGAGGTTTTGATCGGATTTTAGATCTAAAATTCGAGAAGATTGGCTAGGAATTGAAGGAGATGGTTTTGGGGGTTGGAAAGAGGAGAAGGAGAGGATTCAGGGGTGTAATTTTGGGTGGATTTGGAGCATCACCGTCGCTAGCGGCGATTTTCGACCAGCGGCGGACGACGGAGGAGTGGTGGAGGCGTGGTGGGGTGACGGTGGCGTTACGCCGGCGTTACAGGTAGGGGGTTGTACGATGATGGAGGGTTATGGTCTAGGGTTAATGAGAAATTTTCAAAATTTTTTATGTTAATCCAATATCTAACCAGAGCCGTCGGATTGGGGAAGGATAAAGGGCCCAGATCAATTTGGCATGAAACGACGTAGTAGTACCCCCATACTACGTCGTTTTGATGGTTGAGGGGTAAGGCATCTAGATCGAGTAAAGGGTGTGGGTTTGGGCTAAACAGGTGGGTGGACGTTTGGGCTGGTTGCTCAATTCAGAGCTGGCCCAATTTTCTTCATTCACCCATTCTCTTTTCTTTTCCTCTTTTATTATTTATTTATTCTATTTATTTTCTTTGCAAAATTAACAAAACCTAATTTAACTCCTAAACTAATTAATTTTCAAAGATAAACTTAATCCTAATTTTTAAGAGAAAAATTAAGCAAAAAGTAAAATTAAAAGAACAAAAAATGTAAATGATTTATATAAATTTTGTTTGTATTTTTCTCTTATTTTAGTAATATTAATTAACTAGTAAAACTAAAAATTTAAAATTGAATTTTAAATGTAAATGCACTATTTTTGTACCTTTTTTATGAATTATGGTGACTAAAATGCACACAAAAATGCAAACAAGACACAAAATCATGCGATTAATTCAAATAATAAAGAAAAATCCTAATTCTAAGGAATTTATAGGAGTAATTTAAGCGTGGCAAAAATCACATGCTCACAACTGCCCCTCTTTGCTCGAAGACACGAAGGGTTTTCGGGCAAAGATAAATAAGCACCATGAAGTATTTTTGCCTGCTCAGTACTCCATGAGAATCATTTTGAAAACCGTCTAACCGAACCCTGCTTCAAAGGTTGCCTACATATCCTTGGCTACAAAGGAATCAGGTCAGTGTAGTTCGGGAAGGTTTGGTAGCTGGGACTACCAGGAGCTGTGATTTCACTGTTGTTGCTGCTGCTATTGCTCGCTGACCTCCTTATTACACCGAGTCAAAATAAAAAGAAGCTATCCTAAGCTATAGTCTATAAATTACAAAAGGATCCTATCTATGTCTCCAAACTTGCTCTTGTGTTGCCTTGAACTTGTATTCTTCTGATGGAATACTTGCGTTGTCGCCTTGTATCGTGATCGGAGATGTTTTGATCTCCCTCCGGGTGATGCTTGACTGCTAAAATTTGAAATATATGCCTCTATTCTCCAGGCGGGCTCCTGACTGCTTACGCTGAAAAGTATTCCCTTGTTCTCCAGGTGGGCTCCTGATTGCTGAAACTTGAAACGTATTCCCTTGTTCTCCAGGTGGGCTCCTGATTGCTGAACTTGAAAAGTATTCCCTTGTTCTCCAGGTGGGCTCTTGACTGCAACAATATAGACAAACAAAGAAAATTTTCTGCCCCCGTTTGGTGGTTGGGTACAGCATGTTATCAAATATAAAAAATTGAAAGCTAAAATTTGAATTGTACTTCCCTTGTTCTCCAGGTGGGCACCTGATTGCTAAATTTGAAATGTATTCCCTTGTTCTCCAAGTGGGCTCCTGACTGCAACAAAATAGACAAACAAAGAAAATTTTCTGCCCCAGTTTGATGGCTGGGTACAGCATGTTAAATATATTAAGTTGAAAGCTAAAATTTGAATTGTACTTCCCTTGTTCTCCAGGTGGGTGCCTGATTGCTGAAACTTGAAATGTATTCCCTTGTTCTCCAGGTGGGCTCCTGATTTCTGAACTTGAAAAATATTCCCTGATTCTCCAGGTGGGCTCCTGATTGCAACAAAACAGACAAAGCAAAGAAAAATTTTCTGCCCCAGTTTGGTGGCTGGGTACAGCATGTTATCGAATATAAAACTTGAAAGCTAAAATTTGAAGACTGCTGAACTTGAAATGTATTCCCTTATTCTCCAAGTGGGCTCCTGATTGCTGAACTTGGAAAGTATTCCCTTGTTCTCCAGGTGGGCTCCTGACTGCAACAAAATAGACAAAGAAAGAAAATTTTCTGCCCCAGTTTGGTGGCTGGGCACATGGGTGAGTGTTAAACTGAATTATTCTACCAACTATTATAAGAATCATTCTATCAACTATCTTGAAAACTCCTAATTGAATGCAAACTTATGCTCCCTTGGGGTACATTTATGTAGGATTGTTTCGAGATTTAAACCAAGTCCCATTTCTAGGAGGGCCCTGAGAATTTCCAGTCATACCTGTTTGGGTGCTGCCTTTCCTTACAAAGGGTTTCTCCAAAACTTCTGCTCCTGTTTCATTCACAGAAAAATCTTGTCAGTTTAAAATGTGGTGGTTGGTTTGTGGCCTTGAACTTTGAGGGAGATTGCTCCTTCGCTTCCCCAGAAGATTGATTTCCACTCGAAGATCTTGCTTGTTTCTGGACTAAACCCCTTTCTCTGTCATCCTCGTCACATAGAATACCTTCTCCGTTCAAACCCAACATCCTCTATTTGTTGCATTGCATGAACTGGCATCTCCACAACCTTTATGTCTCATATGAATCCCCAAAGCGCGTCCATTGCTCCCACTCCGTGTATATGATGCTCTTTCTTGACTTAACCACTGGCCTCGGCCTTGAAGTTTATTGTTCCTTCACTCGCCATGATAACTGATTCCCACTTGGAGACCTTGCTTGTTCCTGGACTAACCACTTCCTTTGTAAACCTTAACCCAGAAAATACTTCTCCTCGTCTAAACCCAATACCCTCTGTCTGTTGCACCGCTCATATCGACATTTACCAAACCTGCGTGTTTCACATGATCCTAAAGCATGTTGATTGTTACCCACTTCAGTGTGCATGTTGCTCTCTCCTAATTTAAACCACCGGCCTTGGCCTTGAGGTATATAACATTTGATTTCTGCTTGGAATATCTTGCTTGTCACTGGTCCACCACCCTTTTGTCAATCCTACCACAGAAAATATCTTTGATCCGTTCACCAAGCCCCTTCCATCTTGTTGCATTGTTCATGAATTGATACATACCAAACCCTTGTATTTCACATGAATCCCAAATCAACGTCAATTGCTACTCACTCAAGATGTATGTTGTTCTTTCTTGAATTAAACCCCTGGTCCGGTCTTCGAGGTCTACAGCTCCCCCTTTTGCCATGATAGCCTTGACTCCTGCTTGGAAGGTTTTGCTCGTCATTGGTTTAATGCCTTTTTATCAAGTTTATCACAGGAAACACCTTTGATCCGTTCGCCCTAACCCTTCATTGGTGGCATCGTTCATAAATTGACATATACCAAGCCTTTGTATTTCACAAGGATCCCAAAGCATATTGATTGTTGCCAACTTAGTGTGCCTGCTGTTCTTTCCCGACTTGACGCTTTGATGTGTTCACCAGGCCCCGTTTTGTTCAATTGGAAAGCTTGGTGGCAGATTTTGAAGTCATTTCTCACTTGTGATGACCAAACAAACTCAAGAGGAGGAAGTAAACAAGACAAAAGGAACATAGTAGAAGGACACTGGAAAGAGATGATTCCTAACAAGAAAAGTAGAAACCTATCGGATGTGGATACCGACTCTAATGACCTTGACATGCACCTGTGGCCTATTCTGTTAGGAAAATCTAATGTTCCAATCATATTATACCCCCAAATCGTGAAACTGGGCTTCGCTGCTTTGTCGTCTTTCACAATCTTCGTCTAGTGATTTCCCATCTGATTCTTAATCCTTATTCGACTTGTGGTGCATGTAGGGTTTTCACCATCAAGCCTCTCTCATTTTGGTCTTTCTCTCAACTCACCATCGCCTTACGGTGCCTATGAAGGTTTTCACTAATAAGACTCTCTCATATTTGATTTCTCTCAGCTTTCATCAACTTGCGGTACCCGTGAGGGATTTTCACCAATAAGACTTCTCATTTTCATTATCTTTCCTGCTTGGCCTGGAGTGTTGCCCCTAATATGATTCACCTCTACTCGCTTGACTTGGCATCTTTCGAAGACTGATCGAAAGGTCTTTTTTTGGACCATAATGTGGGCTTTTGGATAGGGTTAGAAAGAAAGGGTATCAAAGGCTCAAAACAATTCAACATGGGTTCAAAATTACAACTTTCGGAATCAGATTTCTCACAACAACCACAATATTCTGCCCCAGTTTCTCGCTTGGGTACTTTTGGATTTTTATTTTGGTGTGGCTGAACCTCAGAGAGAGGCTGGCTATGTACCCTTTTGGGATCAAGTCAAACATAGTTCAGTTCATAAAATTACTTCGTTGTTGCGATTTCTCCTTTCTTCAACTTTTCTTTTTCTTTCTTTTCATTTCTTTTCTTTTCTTTTTCTTTTGTTTTCTTTTCTTTTTCTTTCTTTTATCTTTCCTTCTGTCTTTTTTTTCTTTTTCTTTTTTTTTCTTTTGAACTGTTTTTCTCTCGTTTCTCTGCTGATTTGTCCCGCTCAGGCTTCCGAGTTTTGTTATTGATTCCGAAAGAGAGGTATGAAAGAAAATAAATGAGGCTCAAAAAAGGGTAACAAAGGATAAAGTGTTTGGATAGCAGAACAAAATGCCTTCGTCATTACAATCTCAAAAATATGCCAAATACAATCAAGTACAATTAGACAAAGAAATCATACATAGTATCGCTTAACCGCATCAGAGTTGATAGCCATTTCTACACATTGTCCTTCCACATCTGTCAGATATAATGCGCCATTGGACAACACTCTGGTTACAACAAATGGCCCTTGCCAGTTCGGGGCGAACTTTCCTTTTGCTTCAACCCAATGAGGAAAGATGCGCCTCAACACCAATTGCCCAACTTCAAACTTCCGCGGACGCACCTTCTTGTTATATGCTCTGTCCATTCTCAATTGGTACAACTATCCATGAAATACTGCTGCCAATCTCTTTTCATCAATCAAACTCAATTGCTCTAATCGGGCTTTGACCCATTCAACATCATCAATTTTTGCCTCGGCGATAATCTGAAGGGATGGTATTTCAACTTCTACGGGTATTACTGCCTTAGTACCGTATACCAATGAGTACGGAGTCGCCCCTACTAAAGTGCGGACGGTGGTGCGGTAGCCTAACAATGCGAAAGGTAACTTCTCATGCCATTGTCTGGACCCTTCCACCATTTTCTGAAGTATTTTCTTGATGTTCTTGTTAGCTGCTTCGACCGCTCCATTTGCCTTAGGACGATACGGGGTGGAATTGCGGTGCGTGATCTTAAATTGCTAACATGTCTCCACCATCAGATTACTGTTAAGGTTGGCACCATTGTCCGTGATGATTACCTTTGGGATTCCGAACCGACAAATGATATTCGAATGCACAAAATCTACCACTGCTTTCTTGGTCACAGATTTGAAATTTTTTGCCTCAACCCACTTAGTGAAATAATCAATGGCTACCAGAATAAACCTGTGCCCATTTGATGTCGCTGGCTCAATCGGCCCAATGACGTCCATTCCCCAAGCAACGAAAGGCCAGGGTGCCGACATTGTATGCAATTCAGATGGTGGAGAATGAATCAAATCTCCATGTACCTGACATTGATGACACTTGCGCACGAAACTGATGCAATCCCGTTCCATAGTAAGCCAATAATAACCTGCTCGGAGCATCTTCTTTGCCAATACATATCCACTCATATGAGGTCCACAAACTCCCGCATGTACCTCAGTCATGATAATTGTAGCCTATTTAGAATCTATGCATCTTAATAAGCCAAGATCTGGAGTTCTTTTGTACAACACTCCTCCACTGAAGAAAAATCCACTTGTCAAGCGTCGAATCGCTCTCTTTTGATCCCCTGTGCTGGATACACTCTCATCTTGAGGTATTCTTTGATATCATGGAACCACGGCTCACCATCAAGTTCTTCTTCCACCATGTTACAGTAGGCATGCTGATCTCAGACTTGAATCTGCAAAGGGTCCACATAATCCTTGTCTGGACGATGCAACATTGACGCCAAAGTAGCCAAAGCATCGACAACTTCATTGTGAATCCTCGGAATATGCCTGAAATCTATTGACTGGAACCGTTGACAAAGTTCATGCAAACACTGCCGGTACGGTATGAGCTTCAAGTCTCGCGTCTCCCATTTCCCTTGAATCTAGTGTACCAGAAGATCTGAGTCACCCATGACCAAGATTTCCTGGACACCCATGTCTATAGCCAACCTCAAACCCAAGATACACGCCTCGTATTTAGCCATGTTATTGGTGCAATAGAAACGAAATTGAGCCACAACAGGTATTATTGCCCTGTCTCAGAATTAAGTACTGCTCCTATCCCGACGCCTTTGGTGTTGGCAGCCCCATCAAAGAACAATTTCCATCCTAGCTTCTCGACATGTTCTAATTCATCAACATGCATTACCTCTTCATCAGGGAAGTATGTCTTAAGAGGTTCATATTCTTCATCGACTGGATTCTCGGCCAGATGATCAGCCAACGCTTGTGCTTTCATGGCAGTCCGGGTCACAAAGACAATATCAAATTCCGTGAGCAAGATCTGCCACTTCGCGAGTCTCCCTGTGGGCATGGGCTTCTGAAAAATGTACTTCAATGTGTCCAACCGAGAGATGAGATAAGTGGTTTATGATGACCGGTAATTTTTCAATTTCTGCGATACCCAGGTTAAGGCACAACACGTTCTCTCAAGTTGAGTGTACTTCACCTCGAAAGATGTGAACTTCTTGCTGAGGTAATAAATTGCCTGCTCTTTCTTTCCTGTGATGTTATGTTGCCCCAGTACACAGCCAAAAGAGTTATCCAAAACTGTCAGGTAAAGGATCAAGGGTCTTCCCGGCTCCGGCGGGACCAACACGGTGGACTGGCCAAATATTCCTTAATCTTGTCAAATGCTTCCTGACATTCGTCCTTCCATCTGGCCGCAACATCCTTCTTCAGTAGCTTAAATATGGGCTCACAAGTCGTTGTGAGCTGAGCAATGAACCTCCTAATATAATTCAATCTCCCAAGCAAGCTCATCACTTATTTTTTGTTCTTTGGCGGTGGTAGCTCTTGAATGGCCTTGATCTTGGACGGGTCTAACTCGATACCGCGTCGATTTACCACGAACCCCAACAGCTTCCCAGACGGGACTCCAAATGCACACTTCGCTGGATTAAGCTTGAGATTGTACCTGCGGAGTCTCTGAAAAACTTTCCTCAGGTCCTTGACATGGTCACATTGCTTCCTCGATTTTATGATCACGTCGTCTACGTAGACCTCAATTTCCCGATGTATCATGTCATGGAACATGGTGGTCATCGCCCTCATATATGTTTCCCCTGCGTTCTTCAACCCAAATGGCATGACCCTATAAAAATACGTTCCCTAAGGCATGATGAATGCCGTCTTTTTTGCGTCTTCCTCATCCATCAGAATCTGGTGATAACCCGTGTAACAATCCACGAAGGAACCAATCTCATGTTTGGCACAATTGTCAATCAATATATGGATGTTTGGCAGTGGGAAGTTGTCTTTTGGACTCGCCTTATTGAGATCACGGTAATTAACGCACACTCTGGTCTTTCCATCTTTCTTTGGCACAGGCACAACATTGGCTAACCAGGTAGGATACCGGGTGACCCGAATGACCTTCGCCTCAAACAGCTTAGTGACCTCTTCTTTGATTTTCACACTGATGTCTGTTTTGAATTTCCTCAGCTTCTGCTTAACAGGAGGGAATGCTGGGTCGGTGGGCAATTTGTGGACCACCAAATCGGTACTTAAACCCGGCATATCGTCATATGACCACGCAAAAACATCTTTGTACTCAAACAATGCTTTTATTATCTCTTCTCTAAGCGGAGGTTCCAAATGGACACTTATTTTCGTTTCCCGTACACTCTCCTGATCCCCTAAATTAATTGCCTATGTGTCATTCAGATTGGGTTTGGGTTTTTCTTCAAATTGGTTTAATTCTTTACTGATTTCTTTCAAGGCCTCCTCATCATCATATTCTACCTCGTCATCACACTCAATTTCTTGTATTATTACTTCAGAGTTAGATTGGCATTCAAGACTAGGCCGAAGACTCCTCATGCATGACACATCAGTGAAACCAACATAAAAGGGACTGTACAAAAGGAAAAGAAAGACAAAATAAAGGCTATCAGGAATGAAAAAGGAAGGAAATTGCATTTCATTAGAATTTAAGATAACAAGGTTTAACTCATCCAAACGGACGGAACATAACATCCGAATTACAACCTTGGAAATAACCCAGATTAAACTGAAAGGAAAATCAAAACTAACTACCAAGACTCCCTCCGGATAGGAAGAGGAGTAGCTTACCAATTATTAAGCTTTGTATAAGGCCCCGCGAACTGCACGTTTGCCTTGCTTGGACCTTCTCCTGCCTCCAACACATTCACCTCGTCAAACAGCTTTTCAAACCTCTCCATCAGCTCCTTGTCGGGTTCAACCATGGCATTAGGCATTGTTGTTGCTAGGCGCTTCTTAGTACCAGTCCTGACAAAGGAATGGGAAATGCGGGGAATGGGTTTTGGAAGAGTCTATGCTCTCTTTTTCATCTTTTTAGCTCGCCTTATGTCTGCAACAGTGGACTTGAAGCCTAGACCAAAAGTATCCAGTTTTCCAGGAAGAGACTCCAGTTGTATGATGCCTTGCAAAGAAGCACCCAAACCTTTTCCAGGTACAAATCCGTTCTTTACCATTTCTGAAGCCACCATGACAGATGCAGCAGCTACTTTTGGCACAGGAATACACTCTCCTTCCTGGATCTTTTCAACTGATATGGTGTCCAAGACTTGATAAACCCATGGGCCTTTGTCATCCTCAGCTTCTGCGAAAGGCATAATGGCATTACACGAACTATCTTCCCCATGCACTACGATTTCCTGCCGGTCCCACTCGAATTTGACCATCTGGTGCAAAGTGGATGGCACTGTTTTCGCTGCGTGAATCCAGGGTCGACCTAACAGGAGATTATAAGAAACAGCCATGTAGAGCACCTAGAACTCCATAGTGAATTCAACCGGTCCTATCGTCAGTTCCAACACTTTATCCCCGACTGTATCCTTTCCTCCTCCATCAAATCCTCGAACGCAAATGCTATTCTTGTGGATCCTCTCACTGTCCACCTTTAACTTTTCCGGGGTGGAAAGAGGGCAAATGTTTGCACTGGACCCGTTGTCAATCAGCACCAGGGTGACCATAGAGTCTTCACATTTCACCGTGAGGTAGAGCGCTCTAATATGCTCAGTGCCTTCCAAAGGCAGCTCATCATCAGAAAAGGCAACCCTGTTGGCCTCAAAAATTTTATTTGCTATCTTCTCCAGATGATTCGCAGAGATTTTGTCAGGAACATGGGCTTCATTCAAAATTTTCATTAATGCCTGGCGGTGCTCATCCGAGTGGATCAATAATAATAGCAATGAGATCTGCGCCGAGGTCTTTCTCAACTATTCTACAATGGAATAATCTTGAATCTTCATTTTCTTCAAGAATTCTTCTCCTTCTTCTTCAGTTAAGGCCCTTTTTATTGGTACTGGATTATCTTTGGCTATTTTAGCTTTTCTCAACTCTTCAGGGGCAAAGAATCTTCCTGAGCGAGTCAGCCCATGGGTTTCACAAACTTCCTCTTTAACTTCCTTCCCCTTATACGTCACTATCACACGACCGTAGTTCCATGGCACAGTCTTTTCACTGATTACTGGCAACTGAATCACTAGCTTGATGATAACCGGCTCTGGGCGAGCCCCTTTCACAGTCACAATGGTTTAACAGCTGCCCCTGGCACCACCACTTTAGCTGGTTCTGGTTATACTGCAACACTACTCAAAGGCTCCTTCTTTATCACCACAACCGTCTTGCTAACTATCTTCTCTACCTTGATCACTACCCTCCCACTGGTAGGTTTCTTATTTGATTTGTCTTCACAGGCCCTGATTATCATTACGGTTTGTAAAGGCTTCTTACACTCTCCTTTTTGTACTAACTCAATCATATGGGTCTCATGATGGGTTGGCAATGGATTCTGAGTGATGTTGGGCGTCTCTAGGGCCTGCACTTCAATTCTGCAGGTATCAATAAGCTCCTGGATGGCCATTTTCAAATGCCAGCATTTTTCTGTGTCATGTCCTAGGGCACCTGAGCAGTACTCGCAACTCACCGAATGGTCCAGATTCCTTGGGGGAGGGTTTGACAATATGGGTTCAATTGGATTCAACATGCCTAACTGTCTCAATCGGTGGTATAAGCTAGTGTATGATTCTTCCAGCAGAGTGAAGGTCTTCTTCTTCTGTAGCCTATCATTCTTGGAAGCAGGGTTGGGTCGAAAACCTGTTCCAGTAGGGTTTCTGTAGGCTCTAGGAGGTGGGTAGGTGTTTGGAGTAGGGTAAGTATTTTGTGGAGTCGGTGCACGCCATGGCGTATGAGTAGGAGGTTGGGAGTATGTTTGGGCATTGTGTACAGAGAAATGGGGTATAGGAGGTGGATAGTAGTGTTGCGGTGGGACATATGGGGTATGTGGGTAGGTTTGGGGGTGGGGTCGAGGTTGGTGATAGTATGGAGATAGGCCCCTGGACCAAGTTCTCGATTCTACTACTGCAACATCTTCCTTCTTATTCTTTCCCAATACCCCTCCAGTGCCGCTCTGGATGGCCTGGGTAGTTGCTTTAATCGCCGAATAGCTCATAATTTTGTTGGACTTGAGACCCTCTTTTACCATGCTTCACATTTTCCCTACCTCATTAAAAGTTTTTCCCACTGCTGACACCAGATGACCGTAGTAGGTAGGCTCCAAAGCTTGTAGGAAATAATCGACCATCTCTCTCTCTTTCATGGGAGGATCGACTCTTGCCGCCTGTTCTCTCCATCGGAAACCATACTCTCTGAAGCTTTCTCCAGGCTTCTTCTCAATTTTTGTTAGTGACAGATGGTCCGGGATGATTTCGAGATTGTACTGAAAATGGCACGCAAACGCTTGGGCCAAATCATCCCAAGTGTACCACCGAGCATGATCTTGCTGCGTGTACCATTCCAAGGCCGCACCACTGGGATTTTGACTAAAGTACGCCATCAATAACTCATCCTTTCCCCCGGCTCCTCTCAACTTACTGCAAAATCCCCTCAGATAGGCTAAAGGATCACCATGTCCATCATACAAATCAAACTTTGGCAATTTGAATCTTGCAGGCAACTGGACATCGTGAAACAAGCACAAGTCCTTGTAGGCCATGCTCACTTGACCTCCGATCCCCTGCATGTTTTCGAATGACTGCTCTAGGCTCTTAACCTTTCGTATCATTTCCTCCTGCTCAGGGTTTTTAGGAGGCTTTTCTTATTCAGCTGAGAAGTCAATACGGGGAGTATAAGAGCATGGTTCTGGTGGTTTAAAGGTGGGCTCATGTGGGTAATAGTGGTTTTCCTGGGTTTGGAATAGGGGTTCACTGGAGGATCTGTGTAATGCGGTGGGTGGAGGAGCCACAAACACAGGAGTGATTGGTGGTGGAGGGCATGGGACTTGTTTGGGTGGTGGAGGTGGTGGTGTTTGGGAAGTCGTTGCGTAGTATTGCTGGTAAGTAGGGAAGGCCGGAGATGAGTTTATTGTGGGAGGATCTTGTGGTGGCTGAGCAAATGGAGGGATGTAGGTAGGGTTAGCAGGATAGGCTGGTAGTGGGTGTCCCTTCGACCAGGCCTGGTACATCTCGACCATCTGTTGCTTCAGTTTATACATCTCCTCTTTCATAGCATTAACATTCACCACTTCTTCTTCCCTAGACGGGTCAACAATTCTTGCTTCTAGCTCTGGGTTGACCATGTTTGACTTATCCTTAGAGTGAGTGTTGTATGGATGGGTTGCCAGAATGCCAGTCAACTTAACCACTTGCCTGGACTCATCATCAACAACAGCTTTGTTAGCGGTTAGAGCATTAACAAATAGATAACTGCACATTTGGGGAATGAATGCACCTAAGTAGTTAACGGTTTCTATTATGCATTTGCTCGACTGCTTGCGTCATCTCGGCTTTCCTTATTCCCGATAACCCAAATAGTGCAGTATGTTTTTTTCTTCTCTTTTCTTTTCATTTAGTTACGGTCGGATCCTATGGAGATTGCCTACGTATCATGACCCCGTATGATTCAGACCAAGCGTAGTTCGTGAAAATAAATGCAAAATAGAAGCAAAATGTTTTGGAATTTTCAATTTTACTGATAGCAAATACTTCGATTACAAAGACTCAAAACTGACGCATTAAAACAACTAACAGACTCTGAATGACATGAATAACTACAAATTCCACCATCGACTATTCTACTTCAAAACGAAAATGCAGACTGACTCGAAAAGAAAATACAGACTCAGACAACTGACAGACTCTAGTAAAAGGAAATACAGACTCAAGTGACAATTATGAATACATTAAAGCTACTGGTGCCCGCGGGACATCGTTCGGTCTCGTCGCGGGGCCTATATGCAAGTTCCCCTTGAAGTATGTCCAGGTCACTCATTATCTGCTTCACAAATATCATCAGCAATGCAAAGAAGGTAGTATGATTCATGTTCTCGCACATTTGGCATTTCCTGGTAATGTAGTGAGCAATAGGTAGGATTCTCTCTCTGATTATGCCCTTTTCCTGAAGCAACTACCCTATCTGTTGGGCCCTGGCCTCCAAAATCTGCTGATTTTGTTCCTGGAGTTGTTTCAAATCCATTTCTAATTTGTGCCAACGCCGTGTAGCAGTGCTCTCTTTCAACCCTGAATTCCTCTGCCTGTTTGATCATCTTGTTTTCTGTGGTAATGACCCTTTTCTTCAATCCCTTGACCTCATTATCATATTCTTCTCTCACTTGCTTAACCATGCGGGCTCGTTCTTTCGAGTTTTTAGCCAATTGTTTTCGAACATCGGTTAATTCCCTTTCTGCTTTGTTGAGGTCAAAACTGTAGTCACACATTTTTTGCCTTAGATTTTCTATGAGCTTTGCATCTTTGGCACTCCTAACAGGATTTTCAGCCACTATCTTCATCTTTTGGATTTGGGTTCGTAAGGCTTCATTCTCTTTAGCCAATTTCTTTTTCTCACCCTAGTCGCGGCTTGCACGCTGTTTTCAAACCTAAGGTCTCGGACCTACTTTTCCAATTCTCCTATTTTAGTTCTGTATTCATTTTCTTTAGATGACCAAGCCCACTGTTCTTGCGACGATTCGGCAAACTCCTGGAGGTGAGGCCTTTTGGCTGGTCTCCCAAATGCAACTTCCCTTCTATACCAAGCGTGATAATCAGGTGACACTTCTCCTTTAGCTCGATCACGGACACAGGTATTCGCTGCCAAATATTGACATTCGCTCCAGACCTGGCGAACCTTAGCTTCCGAAAACTGGCCATCGGGACCAATCTCAACCACTTGCATACTAAGATCATCGTCTTTCGGCACTATCTGGCATCTCCCGAGTTACCTCAAAACCCGATACGGGGCATAAGGTTGAATGCTTCTAAGACACATCAATAGGAAATACAGCCTTGCTGTTGGCATATATATGATTTCATCGATGGGAAACCATCCAAATGTCCACTCTATTTGACTAGCAGTGAGGGACCGAAAGTATATTGTCCAGCCCGTGAATCCTTCAGGTAAACTGATCCCTTGATCCTCATATAAAACTCCTCTATACATAATTCTCTGGAGCCTCATAACTTAAGAACTGAGGACAATGGCACAGAAGTTCGGTCATCCACATTTGCAGCAGGAGATTGCACCCCTTGAAGAAGTCTCCCCTGGCTTTGCAGGCTGTAAGAGCGCGGAAGATGTTGGCTAATATCATAGATGCAAGAGTGCTTTTGGCTTGAGTGATTAGAGTGCTGACGACCCTGGCTATTTTTATGTCAATGTTTCCGTCTTTCCTCGGAAATACCAAAAGCCCTAGAAAAACCACTATAAAAGCGAAACGTCTATGCTCCTCCCATTTTTGGCGGTTTCCTTTGCTACATATCTTGTTTTCCGGGTTGTTGAACCCCCCGATGTGGCCATATCTGTGATGTATGAAGTGTGGAGCACAAAAGCCATTTGCCAGATCTGTGTTGTGGACCGTCCTGCTTATCTTCAGAGAGTCTAAAAATCTGTGCACGGCTACAGTTCTCAGGGCAACTAAGTACTTATGCCCTAAAGGAACCTCAGCTTTTCAAATGTAGCCAGCTATTTCCTCTAGTGTCGGGGTAAGTTCAAAGTCTGAAAAATGGAACACATTGTGTGCTGGGTCCCAGCATGTGACTAGTGCTCTTATAATATCTCCCCGAGGCACAATCTCTAACAAACCGGTAAGCCCTTTCAAATATTTTTTGACTTCATCTTGCCCTTCTCTTCCTAAATTGTTCCACCACAGACGTAACTCTAAAGGGATTTTATGCATGATTGAGAAAAGTTCATTTTGAATCGTTCTCATCCTGAACATTTATTAAGGTGATTTAATCACTTATTTTGACTTAAAGGGAGAAAATCACACTCTTATTTTCATTCAAATTCTGATTTAAAATAAAAAAACGGTTTTGCAGATATGGCCTTTCATCACTTCAGGAGAAGATTTTAAGGTGTTGCCCGTTAACCGTTGAAAATGACCCGAGGTGGCCGTTCTTGCAAAGACAGCCTTCCGGTGCCCCTTTAGGGACATTCGACTTGTATTAGACAAGAATAGCCATACCCGACTTATTCTGACAAAAATTAAAATTGTGATATTTTTTGGGCTATTTTTGCAAAAAGGGTGGTTGGACCCGATGAGGGTTACCTACGTATCTCACATCCGGTGAGAATCAAACCAGCGTAGTTCGGTCCAATAAAACTATCTATTTTGAAAACAAGACTCTTGTCGTTGACAAATGCACTAGACTCTTTTTTTATGTTTTCTCTCTTTTTCAGTGACACATACAACAAAATATTTTTAAAATAAACTTCTTTTGTTTTTCTTTTCATTGGCAAATAAAACAAACTAAAATGAAAACAATTTTCTTTTTCCTTCATTTTTCTAAAACATCCGGCAAAGTTTCGGCACTACTTGAACCTTGGTTTTTCTAAAATAGGTAATTAACTCTCTACACTGCTATTCATTTTTTTTCAACTTTTCCCAAATATTCAAAGCCGGTCAGCATGCGAGTCCGAGACAAATAAATGCACATGCAACACGTAAGATGCCTCGGGGTGGTCTTTTTCATATCCGGTTACCTGTCCTAGACGGACTTAACCCCTATGTTGAGTCCCCTAAGTCATATGCACATGATGCAGATAAGCGCTCCTACTAGGGATCCAGCATGAAGTCAAGTTATTCTAAGTTCAAAACCTGGGTATGTGTTCTAGACTGTGTACCCGAGCGGACAACTCGAGTCGAGGAGGGGGCTACGTACCGGGAACCAAAAGGCCATCCGGCTTAGTAACTTGTTCGGCCTCTTTCTTACTTCAAGGTATGACACTAACAGAATACGGAGTCTCAACCAGTAAGCACATCCCCGGAGGTGAGAAGAGAAGGGTTTCGCCTCAGTTTATATACAGTTCAGTTAATATCAAAGCGGTAAAAAGCAACATTTTGCACATTAGGTCCAAACATGTAATAAAATCAGATAACCGATAAATCCAAATATAACAATATATCTAAGCTCGAATTCTAAACCCTGAACTGAAGTTCTGGGTCCTTCTCCCCAGCATAGTCGCCAGAGCTGTCAATCTTCCTTTTCTTACACCCGTGAGGGCATAAAGGAGTTTTTCCAATTAAAGGACAATCGAAACGGGATTCATTTTATTAAATATTCAGAGTCGCCACTTGGGAGATTTATGGTATCCCAAGTCACCGTTTGAATCCCGAATCGAGAAAATTATTGACTCTGTTTAACAGTCCGCGATCCAGAAATCCGAGTAAGAAATTCTGTTAACCCGGGAGAAGGTGTTAGGCATTCCCGGGTTCCGTAGTTCTAGCACGGTCGCTCAACTGTCATATTTGGCTTATTTATTTGATTTTAGTACATGTTTTGACCTATATGTTTTTAACTTTGAACCGGTTTTACTATTATTATTTTAAGAGAATTGCAACATCGTTAAAACATGTCTCAAACCGCGTCACATAAATGCACCCGCGATTTTTGATACATTTAGACTTTGTTGAGATTTGGATTTGGCTCACATAAATGTGCACCTGAGTTTAAGAAGGTAAATTATTAAAAGCGCACCTAAAGTGACTAACACGTGATTATCGTTGGGGAAGGCCGTGAAATTCGCTAGACGGCCCATCCTAAATTCTAAGTTCTTTAATGTAACCATTTATCGTGGGCCCCGTAATTTTGCGTTTTATTTGGCGAGGTGAGGCTCGTTTATTATATGAAGGCTAGTCCTAAAGTAAACTATGATTTTCCATTTTATTTGTCTCTAATAACAAAAGAAAAGTCTTAATTAATCAATATTATAAATTTCGGGCCTCGAGTTCAAGTTCGGGTTGAAGCAAAAGGGGGAACCTCTTAGTTTGAACCCGCTACCTAACTTGAAGCCCACAGCCTGCCATTTAAGTACCAACAAACCAATTGTCATTTCAGTCTTGGGCCCAAAGAGCCCAAGCTACATGATACATGCACAAATGGACATAATTCCCAATAAACACAGACATTGGGCCTGAGATTAGCCCAAATCGGTCAAGCGTATCAGGCTGCGTTGCGATGATCAGAAGATCGAATCGCTGGAGCTGGCAAGCCACTGATTTGCTCAAACCTTCGCCCACCGAAATTATTCCAAACTCTTGTGAGTGCATTCAATAATTGACAATAAGATATGTGAGCACGTGATTTTTGCCCTATATATGAATTATTCCCAAAGAAAAAAATTTAAACAAAATGATTTTTTCTTTATTTTTACAATTTTTGTGAATTTTGTGTCATTTGTTTTTTGGGTAATTGTTGCATTTTATCTGTGCATCTTAGTTCGTATAAAAATACAAAAATATGTATTTGTATTTAGGATTTAATTTCATATTTTAGGATTAATTAGGAGTTAATTTGTTTTAGAACAAAACATGAAAAATCACAAAACAATAGTTCACTTTTGCATTTTTCAATTGTTTTAATTGTGAATTTATCATGAAATAGTTTTTAAACAATTTTAGAAATTAATTAGCTTAGTTGGGAAGTAATTTAGGTTTCATTTTAATTTTCTACAAAAATAAATAAAAATACAAAAAAAAAAGAATAAAAGAGAGAAATAATTAAAAGAATTGAAAAACAAAAGAAAGAAAACAAAAGAAATTACAAGGGAAGAAAAGGCTGCCCAAGTAATTGGGCTATTTTAATTTCCCATCCAGCCCAATTTAATGTGTGACCGACCCAGCCCAAAAAGCCATTCCCCACCGGTCCAGTTCTCTAACCCCTGAAACGACGCCGTGAGGTATGGTTTAATCACAGCCATCGATCCTTTTTTATCCAACGGCCAGGAGCCCACCCCCCAAATCACATATTATGGTCTGAAACATTCAATCAAACCTAAAGCTACTCCCGTTGTAAGGCCCCGTAAAATTTTGTGCTTAAAACCTAATAGCTCATAGTGTCAAGGCCCGAATATTGTGTTAGGAATGCGTAGAATTCTTCGCGGCGAGCTTGCTCGCCGCGGTTCGGACCCTCGGTGGTAAGCTCGCCGCGGTTCGGACCCTCGGTGGTGATCTAAGCTTTAAAAATCAAAAGAATAAATTTTTCTAGAAAATTGTCAATTCTGCGGTCAAGAATGCGGTCGCAGATCAGCAATGCGGACCGCATTCCTACCGCAGAGTGAAGCAGAAAATTGGTCTAAGATGATGTCAAAAATGCGACCCATTCTGCGAT
>MU665515.1:72825-100040 GCA_026770625.1 Nicotiana glauca
ACGATGCCGGTTATCCCAAACCGACCCAAAATAACACCCTAGGACCGCCTGAGCCTCCTTTACACAACCTCCATAACCACTTGTCTCGAATGTGGTTGGAACGGTTCGAATCTTCAGTTGAAGTTTTTCCGGCGGCCCCCAAAGTGCTCCAAACTGTGTTAATTTGATACTGGATGGCCACCTTCCCCTCCCCTTGGAGTTTTCTACCGCTGATGGGGCTCGAATATGGGCAGAATTCATTCATGCTGAATTAAAGTGGTAGTTGAGGTTCTCGAGTGAGTGTTAGCTTTCCTATATCTTTTCCGTTTTGCTTTCTTCTCCCAAAAATGGAATTCATGTTAATTTGCTTCTTGTTTGTTTTTTTTTGTTTAATTCAGTGTTTATTACTTGATAACTAAGATTTTAGTTTGATTTGTTCTAGTTCGAATATCAATAGGGTGACCATTAAATTAAGAATCGATAGGTTTTGATTTAGGAATACATTCCTGATGATTTTTGGTTATAGTTTAAATCTCGTTTCAATTTTGATTTAATTTTGTTTGAGGTTTGGGCTGACCTGATTAAAGGTGTTTGTTAGAAATAAGTTCAGGGGATATTCAAGAGGTAATTCAAGAGGGTAAAATAGGAAATTCACGGATGTATCTACATAAGAATTCCCTAGAAGCTTCTAGGTGTGGGCGTTTAGGTAGTTTCAGTTAAAATAAAGGGCGTAATTTGAGTCACAAGTGAAGAGCTAAGGGACTCTAGTTGAAATTAATTGAGGGACCTAAAAGAAATGCAAAAATCTGACCCCTCACCTTTGATGCCTATAAAAGGCATGCATTTTGCCTAGTGAAGGGGTCTTCTTTCTTCAGCCAAAAAATCTTCTTAAAACTCCGATCCAGTTTTCCATTTTCTAGTTTAAATTCTGTTTAGCTCTATACAAAAGAATTCCAAAAAACAGTAGTGATTTCCAGAAAACCAAAAAAAAATAAAACAAAATAAAATGCAGTAGAATAGTACTATTCCATTGGTAATTTTTAGCTAACTTTCAAGTTTGATTGATTAACTTCGAGTTTGGGACTGATTTGGTTGAGTTTGGTGCATAATGATTCAATTAGTGGTATTGAGTGCGCTTTGTTTCAATCTATTGATTTGATTCGAATTTCTGAACACTTCCTGAATTGCTGGTTTATTCCTGGGTTGTTGCTGGTTATTCTGTGTTATTGAAAGAGTTCCTGAGTTGCTGCTGATCCTTCTTCTTCATCATTATTTTATACTTCCAGGTACACGATTCAAGTTTGCCTAATGTATCATTTTCGGCTGATTATATGAAATGGAAAACTAAAGTTGATTCTCTGTTCCAAGTTTATTATATCGTTAGATTTGATTAATTTGTGATGATGTGATAATTGCACATTGCAATCATGTTTAGAATACAGAACTGAATTGGAACTAATGATGTAATAATTGGACTATATGTTCCTGTTAACTCTCATATTTAGAGAACAAGCTTTGAATGAGAATATTGATTTCATGATATTACTGTTAGTTACTTTTGTTTGTAGACAACCACTTTTGTTGGAATTTTCCTTACATGTTAATTGCCCCAAAGTTAGTGGAGGTACAAGCTTGAAGTAGTATCTTTGAGTGAGCATTGGTGTTAGGGTGTAATCAGATAACAACCACTCATGTTTGCCCAAATTAACTTTTGAATGTGAAAGTCTCATTTAAGTTAATGGTATCCCAGCTTAATCAATACTGTTGCATAGCGTCAGAACACGCCTAGATATTCCTAAATCTAGTATGAAGTCAAATGCAAAGAAATAAAAATGCACTATATTCATTTTTTGCACTTGAACATGTTAGAGAGGCTGGAATAGATTAGTTA
This sequence comes from Nicotiana glauca, assembly GCA_026770625.1. NCBI lineage: Eukaryota > Viridiplantae > Streptophyta > Magnoliopsida > Solanales > Solanaceae > Nicotiana > Nicotiana glauca. Next base: position 74,696 of record MU665515.1, read on the forward strand.
AATTGAAGTTGTGGTTTGGTTTGAACTGGTAGTCAACATTTGGACGAATTGGGACTCGAAATGTTAACAAACGGCCCAAGCCTGAACACGCCTTTTCATTTTTGTAAAGTAATCCATTGCTCCTTCTATAATGCTGTACATTTAAAGCTTAGTCCACTAGAAACTGGTTCACCTGGGCCTGAATTTTCCTTCACAGGCCCCGGGTTGATTTGATGTAATAGCTGCGGTGCTTTTAGATAATAAATTGCGGGTTCGAAACTAATTCCTTAGGATTTGGTTCGGTCAATTAGGACTTTGTTATTAGAGAAAAATGGTAAAAAAACCATAGTCATGTTAGGGCGTCCTTAAATAAAAATGACGAGACGAGCCTCGCCCAATAAATACAAAGATTGCGGGGCCCTCAATATTGGTTATTAAAATGCTTAGAATTCGGGAGGGCCGTTTCGTGAATTTTCCGGCCTTCCCCAAAATAATATTGCGCTAGACTCTTTAGGCGCGATTTAATTAAATTACTTTCTTAAACTCGGGTGCGCATTGATGCGACCCAAATCCAAATCTCAACGAAGTCAAAATGTGTTAACAACCACGGGTGCATTGATTGCAACGTGGTTCGAGATGCATTTTCGCAACGTTGCAATTCTTTTAAAATAATCATAAAGTGGTTTACGAATAAAAGGCACATAAGATAGCATGTATTAAAATCAGATAAAATCAAATATAACAGTTAAGCGACCGTGCTAGAACCATGGAACCCGAGAATGCCTAACACCTTCTCCCGGGTTAACAGAATTCCTTATCCGGATTTCTGAATCGCGGACTATAATACAGAGTCAATATTTCCTCGGTTCGGGATTCAACCGGTAACTTGGGACACCATTAATCTCCCAAGTGACGACTCTGAATAATTAATAGTAAATCCCGTTCCGATTGTCCTTTAATTGGAAAAACTCCTTTACGCCCTCGCGGGTGTAGTGAAAAAGGAGGTGTGACAGCTCTGGCGACTCTGCTGGGGAATCAAACCTAGAACTTCAGTTCAGGGTTTAAGAATTCGAGCTTAGAATAATTGTTGTATTTGGCTTTATCTGATTTTCCTACATGTTTTCTGCTAAATGTGCTAAATGCTTTACCGCTTCGATATTATTTGAATTGTATATATAAACTGTGCCAAAACCCTTCTCTTCTCACCTCCGGGGATGTGCTTACTGGTTGAGACTCCCTATTCTGTTAGTGTCATAACTTGAAATAAGAAAGAGGCCGGATAAGTTACTAAGTCGGACGATCCCGCAGGTCCCCGGTACGTAGCCCCCTCCTCGACTCGAGTTATTCGCTCGGGTACACAGTCTAGAACACATACCTAGGATTTGAACCTAGAATAACTTGACTTCATGTCGGATCCCTAGTAGGAACGCTTATCTGCATCACATGCATTTTTACTTAGGGAACTCAACACAGGGGTTGGGTCCGTCTAGGATAGGTGCACCCAAAATAACAGACCATCTTGATGCATCCTATGTGCTACATGTCGCATTTATTCAAGGGTAAAAAGGTCATTTGGAGGACCAATGATAGCTGAGGGCAAATGAAAAAAAAAACAATAAAAAAAAGATAGTGAAAAATGAAAAATGAGAAAAAGGATAAAAAAGAGGGTGAGGTGTGAAAATAAAGCGAGTATGGCCCATTTATGTTTTTCTTTAAATTTTGTTAAGGAAAAGGAAAAAATATGAAAAAATTCAAAAAGATTTTGCATTTTGTTTAATCATTTTTCGAAAACCAAAAATCAAAGCAAAGGGGAAAAAATCCAAATTTTTTTTTGCATGTTTCATTATTTTCAAGGAAAAGACAAAAATCTGTTTTCTCTAAATTTGTTTAATTCTCAACCGTATCCAATCTGCCCGAACTACGCGAACCTGATTCTCGTCTCTCGGGGCGGGATACGTAGGCAACCCACATAGGGTCCGGTCTTTCTAATAAATCTTAGGTTCTTGGCTTTGCGGGGTCTTAGCCAAATTTTACACTTCTAGCCATCTTTTGGCTAAATAAGTCATTTTGCAAAATAATCGCAACCATGTCTTGCATGTGTCTAATAGGGAATGTTATTGTCTCACATAGTGATGATTAAGTTTTCTCATACAGGTATGAATTTACTAACCAGAGTTTGAGCAAGACAGATACCCCAGGGCCACTGCATTCAGAAGTTGCTTGAGGAGATTTTTATTTTATTTTTATGTTGTCTTTTACTTTTTAGTTTTGTATAAGTAATGTCACGTTTTTTGTTATTTTACTTTTATTTTGTATTTGAAAAGGCGGGGTGTAACTCAAAAATCCAAAAAAAAAAAGATGTTGCATTTTATATTTCTGTTATAAGTTTTCTTTAGAATACTAATTCTAAAAATAAAAAAAGAAAATTTGAGGTTGTTTTTCCTTTAGGCAACTAATATCTAGGACTTAAAATGAAGTGGTTTTATGTTTCCTTTAGTATATTGGGACCAAAATTCAAAGTTTCCTTTAGTATATTGGGACCAAAATTCAAAAAAAAAAAAAGAGAATTTTCTTTTAAGCTTTCTTTAAGGTGTTAATTCCAAAATCCGAAAAGATTTTCTTTTGAGATGTTTCTTTGGAAAATTAGTGAAAAAAAAATCTTTTATTTTACATTAGGATTTTAGGGTATTGTACAAAAAATAAAAATACTTTATCTATCATTAGAATTTTTTTCTTTAGGCAATCAAAATTGAAGTCCAAAAATATTTTATTTTATCTTTTTCATTGCTTGTTTTGAAATTTGGCGTCAGGATATCAAATGAAAATTCAAAATATTTTTCGGTGGCTTGTTCTCTAGATTTTATTCCTAAAAAAAAAGAGTTAAAAATATTTTTTCCCTTATAGGGATTTTCCTTAATAATTTCCCGTAGGGTGTTTGTTTCAAAGGAAAAAAGCAAAGTGAAAAAAAAAACATGCTCGTTAAACTTGAGTTTGGAATAGGGTATAGGACATTAAGTTTAGAAAATTCAAATTTTTTTATTTCTCTTTTCTCATCAGAGTAGTCAAAAAAGATAAAAAAAATGTTAGTTTGTCTACTCTATTCTCGATCTTCTAGAACTACGCAAAGATCTGTTTCATGCGGGGTCATGATACGTAGGCAACCTACATAGGGTTCGATCGAATCGATTTTTTTATTGATTAAAGGAAAAGAAAAAAAAAAGAGGAAAAAAGAGATGAAATCATGGGATATGAGAAATGAGAGGGAAGAAAAAGAGCGATAATCACAAAGGAAAAAGGTGAAGCAAAATGAGCGAGCAAACAAGTGCTAGAAAAGCAAAGAAAGGAGAGAGGTTGAAATGAACAAATTGGGATGATGCCAAGTGACCTTATGACCCTCGAAGTCATTCTAGAACCGTTAATTATTTGTTAGGTGCATTGCACGCAATGTGATATTATTACCTGATAAATGCCCTAACGCTAACGTGATGGCTTTACTTTGTTTTACTCATAGCAGAAAGGTGGTTGGTTTGTGGTTTTTAAAGTGGTAACTCCTCTCTACAACACAAGGAGAAAAGGCAGTCGGCATTCTCGCAACCCATTCCTACAACACCCGGTCAACAAAAAAAGCAAACTGAACATGACAGGCCAAGAATCAGATACCAGTATCGTGGACCCATCAAAAGAGGTGGAAGTGGTAGATGTTAAAGCAATGAAGGAAGAGATGTATAAGTTGAGGCAGCAGATGGCCGAGATGCATCAGGCCCGGGCTAAAGGTCAGCCAGCGCTAGTTTATCCTGCCAATCCAGCATATATCCCACCTTTGGCTCAGTCTTAGGACCTTCCTCTTGTGCATGCATCTGCACCTTTCCCTTTCCACCAACAAAGTTATAGAACCACCTCATATCCTCCCCAGGCTCCACCACCCAAAAAAAACTCTCCTCCACCAATTACCCCTGTCTTTGTGGCTCCTCCACCTGCCACATTGCAAAGATCTTCCAGTGAGCCATTGTTTCAAGCTCACGACAGTCAGTGCTATCCTCCTGAGCCTACTTTTAAAGGGCCTGAGCCATATTCTTATACCTCTCACTTCGAGCTCCCGGTGGAAACTAAAAAGCCGCTTAAAAACCTGGAGCAGGAAGAGATGATTCGGAAAGTAAAAATCCTGGAGCAGTCCTTCAGGAACATGAAAGGGTTGGGTGGCCAAGTCAGTGTGGCCTATAAAGATTTGTGTCTATTCCCGGATGTTCAGTTACCCGCAGGGTTCAAAATGCCAAAATTCGACCTGTATGACGGTCATGGTGACCCGGTGGCCCACCTGAGGGGATTTTGCAGCAAAATGAGAGGGGTCGGTGGGAAAGATGAATTACTTATGGCGTACTTTAGTCAAAGTCTCAGTGGCGCCGCTTTGGAATGGTATACGCGGAAAGATCATGCCCGATGGTACACATGGGACGATTTGGCCCAAGCATTTGTAGGCCACTTTCAATACAACCTCGAGATTGTCCCCGATCGACTCTCATTGACCAAAATTGAGAAGAATCCCGGAGAAAGCTTTAGATAGTACGGATTTCGGTAGAGGGAACAGGCTGCAAGGGTCGATCCTCCAATGAAGGAAGGCGAAATGGTGGATTATTTTCTGCAGGCTTTGGAGCCTACTTACTATGGTCATCTGGTGTCAGCAATGGGAAAATCTTTTAACGAGGTAATGAAAGTGGGATGTATGGTTGAAGAGGGGCTCAAATCCGACAAAATCATGAGCTATTTGGCAATCAAGGCAACTACTCAGGCCATCCAGAGCGAAGGGGTATTGGGAAAGAAAAAGAAAGAAGATGTGGCGGTAGTTGACTCAAGAACTTGGTCCAGGGGCCCATCACCATATTACCATCAACCTCGACCCCATTCCCAAACCTACTCCCACACTCCACAGCACTATTACCCACCCCGTGGTCCCTACTACTCTGTCCACCATGCCTACACATATCCCCAACATCCTACCCACGTGCCATGGCGTGCACCCACTCCACAAAATACTTACCCGACTCAAAACACCTACCCACCTCCAAGAGCCTACAAGAATTCCCCTGGAGCGGGTTTGCGAGCCAACCAATATTTCAAGCAAGAGAGGGCACAGAAGCAGGAAACTTTCACCCCCATCGGAGAGTCATATGCAAAATTGTTTGAGAAACTAAAGCATTATAACTTGATTGCACCAATACCTCCGAATCAGGTGGACAAGCGTGCAAGAAGCTTTGACCCTTATAAAAGGTGTGAATACCATTCCAGTGCTCAGCGGCACGATATCGAAAGTTGCCGGGATTTGAAAAGGGAGATAGAAAGAATGATTTAGGAAGGGGTAATTGCAGTCCAAGACAGTGCCACCCAGAACATTGCACAGATGCCTTTACCTGAACATGCTGGTGCACATTTTGTGGGGAATATCCATGGCGACAGGGAGTACGAGAATCCTCTCGGAAACTTGGTGAATGAAGACCCCAGCAGTTTTGATGGGCAATCCAGTGGCTAAGGTGTCGAGTTTTGTGATTGGAAAGACGCTCCCCCTCTTAGCAAACTAGAGTGGAGCTTTGGTGGTTTATTTTGTTGTCATTTCTGTTGTCCGGGTTATTTTTAGGGTTGTAATCCGTACATTGTATTGTGACCCAAACCCTTCTATATTTTCATTTTTGCTTTATTTGTTTAGTCATGGTAGCTGGTTTAGTGTTGTCTAGGTTTGTTCAAGGGCTGTAACTAGTTTAGTTTGCTTGTTTTGTTGTTTCAATCCTTTCACCGTCAGTCTAATGCAATTCTCTGTTTCCCGCCATTTCTAGTCAGTTTATTTAGTTCCCTTCTCCTATTACAATTCTTTCACGCTGGTTCTAGTAACATGATGTGCACGCATAATTCTCAGCCTGGTTTTTAACAGTCAATTTATTAATGAAACAATGTTGAAGATGTAAGGACATTCAAGGGAAATAGGTAAAGGCATTTTGAGACCACTTCGAGCCCAAATCAAGTGAAACTGGGGGCAGATAGAACATAAAGAAATACCGTTGAAATGCATCATGCCGCATCGGTTTGCCCCAAGTCTACAGGGACCGTTCGTGGTACCGAGATTGTTGTCCAATGGTGCTAGGTAATTAACAGATACAAAAGGCAAATATGTGAATCAATCAAAAGGTGTTATGTGTGTTTTCCGCAACTTGTTTAACTGTGTAGTTTGTACTTGGCATGTTTTGGAGATTGGAATGACGAAGGCAGTTTATTCTGCTATCCAAATACTTTATCCTTTGTTACCCCTTTGAGCCTCGATTATAATTCTTGCATACCCCTCTTTCGGAATCAATAATAAGACTCGTAAGCTCGAATGGGGAAGTAAGTGGAGAAACAAGAGAAAAAATTAGTGAAGGGAAAGTGAAAGAAAAGAAGAGAGAAGAAAAAGAACGAAAAGAAAAGAAAAAGAAAAAAGAGAAAAGAAAAAGAAAGAAAATAAGAGAAAAGAAAAGAAAAAGCAAAAAGAGAAACGAAAAGAAAAGAAAAGAATGAAAAGAAAGGAAAAGAAAAGTGGAAGAAAGATCGCAACAACAAAAGTAGTCGCCTGAACTATGTTTGACTTGATCCTGAAAGGGTACGTAGGCAGCCTCTCCCTGAGGTTCAGTCACACCAAAATAAAATCCAAAAATCCCTAAGAAAGAAACTGGGGCAAAAGTTGTGGTTGTCGTGGGAAATCTGATTCCGAAAGTTGTAATTTTGAACCAATGTTGAATTGTTTTGATCATTTGATACCCTTCTTTCTATCCCCATCCAAAAGCCTGCATTACAGTCCAAATAAAGACCTTCCGATTAGTCTTCAAGAAATGCAGAGTCAAGCGAGCAGAGGTGAATCATATCAGGGGCAACACTCCGGTCCAAACGATGGAAATGAAGAATGAGAAAGTCTTGTTGATGAGAACCTCCACGGGTACCCCCAAAGCGATGAAATCTAAGAGAAATCAAAATGAGAGAGTCTTATTGGTGAAAACCTTCACGGGCACCATAAGGCGATGGTGAGTTGAGAGAAAAATCAAAATGAGAGAGTCTTATTGGTGAAAACCTTCACGGGCACCATAAGGCGATGGTGAGTTGAGAGAAAAATCAAAATGAGAGAGGCTGATGGTGAAAACCCTTCGGGCACTACAAGTCGAATAAGGATTGTGAATCAGATCGGGCAGGCGGAGCATTGAAGCCCAGTTTCACGGCAAAATGTACAATAAGATCTGAACATCAGATTTGCTAAACAGAATAGGTTGCAGGTGCATGTCAAGGTCGCTAGAGTCGGTATCCACATCGAATGGGTCACTCCTCTCTAGGTTTCTTGTTAGGAATCGTCTCTTTCCATTATCCTTTACTCTATTCCTCCCACCTTGTTTTACTCCCACTGCCTGGTCTATTGTTCAAAACAAGTGAGAAATGACCTCAAAATCTGCCACCAAGCTTTCTACTTAAACAAAACAGGATCTGTGAACACATCAAGGCGTCAAGTCAGGAGAAAACAACAGACACAATAAGTTGGCCACAATCAACATACTTTGGGACTCGTGTGAAATACAAGGGTTTGGAATGTATCAATTCAGGAATAATGCAACAGATGGAGGATGGTTTGGTGAACGGATCAGAGGTATTCTTCGTGTCAAGGGTAGCAAAGAAAGCGGGTAGTCCAAAAATAAGAAAGGTCTTCAAGTGGGAATCAGTTATCGTGACAAGTGAAGGAGCAATAGACCTCAAGGCCAAGGCCAGTGGTTAAGTCAAGAAAGAATAGCATGCGCAATGAGGGGGCGACAAGTGTCCTACTTTGGGATTCGTATAAGACATAAAGGTTGGGGATGCCTGTTCATGCAATGCAACACATTGAGGGTATCGGGTCTGAACGGAGAAAAGGTTTTGTGGTGAGAATGACAAAAAAGGGGTTGGTCCATAAACAAGCAAGGTCTTCGAGGGGAAATCAGTCATCTTGGCAAAGGCAGAAGCCGCCGCCTTCGAAGTTCAAGGCCATAAACCAACCACCACATTTTAAACTCACAAGTTTCCTTTGTTTGAAATAGGAACAAAACAGTACAAGAAAGTTGGTTCAACAGTAAGGGAATAAGAAAGGAAAGAAAAGAAAAGGAAGAAGAGGAGAGTCGACACAAGGGAAGTTTCTCAAATCATTGACCTTTGATGCTACTTTTCACAATGTTTTCTCCTAGGATAAAAGGCTTAGTCTGATGGATTTTTCTCCAAATCAAAATCTTAGTCTGATGAATCTTTCTCCTAAGATAACAAAATAGACCTAGTCTGATGAACCTTCTCCTAGAGTCTAAATCTTAGTCTGACGAATCTTTCTCCTAAGATAACAAAGTAGACCTAGTCTAATGAACCTTTTCCTAGAGTCAAAATCTTAGTCTAATGAAACTTTCTCCTAAGATAACAAAATAGACCTAATCTGATGAATCACCTCCTAGGATCTAAATCTTGGTCTGATGAAACTCTCTCCTAAAGTATAACAAAAAAGACCTAGTTTGAGGAACCTTCTCCTAGGATCAACATCTGAGTCTGATAAATCATTCTCCTAAAATAGAAAACCTAGTCTGATGAATCTCCTCATAGGATCTAAATCTTAGTCTGATGAATCTCTCTCCTAAGATAACCAAAAATGGACCTAGTCTGATGAACCTTCTCCTAGAGTCAAAATCTTAGTCCGATGAATCTTTCTCCTAAGATAACAAAATAGACCTAGTCTTATGAACCTTCTCCTAGAGTCACAATCTTAGTCTGATGAATCTTTCTCCTAAGACAACAAAATAGACCTAGTCTGATGAACCTTCTCCTAGAGTCAAAAGCTTAGTCTGATGAATCTTTCTCCTAAGATAACAGAAAACCTAGTCTGATGAATTTTCTCCTAGGATAAAAATCTTAGTCAAATAGTTTTACTCACAGGGGACGTGCATGCCAATCAAGTCTTTAGTTTTGCTCTCACCATCGTATCATTAGCTTAGGTAACAACTCACAAGTCTGCCCAGCCATCAAACTGGGGCAGAAAATTTTCTTTGTTTGTTTATTTTGTTGCAGTCAGGAGCCCACCTGGAGAACAAGGGAATACTTTTCAAGTTCAGTAAGCAGGCGCCCACCTGGAGAAAAAGGGAATACTTTTCAAGCTTCAGCAGTTAAGCGCCCACCTGGAAAAAAAGGGAAGTACAATTCAATTTTAGCCTTTAATTTTTAATATTTGATAATATGTTGTACCCAGTTACCAAACTGGGGCAAAAAAATTTCTTTGTTTGTCTATTTTGTTGCAGTCAGGAGCCCACCTGGAGAATAAGGTAATACTGTTCAAGCATCGCAGTCAGGAGCCCACCTGGAAAACAAGAGAATACTTCTCAAGCGTCAGCAACCAGGAGCCCGCCTGGAGAATAGAGGCACGTATTTCAAATTGCAGCAATCAAGCATCATCCGGAGGAATGGCAAAATATCGCCAAGGCAACAACAAGAATCCCATCGGAAGAATACAAGATACAAGTTCAAGGCAACACAAGAGCAAGTTTGAAGACATAAATAGGATCTTTTGTAACTCATAGATCATAGCTTAGGCTAGTTTCTTCTATTTTATCACGGTGTAATAAGGAGGTCAGCGAGCAGTAGCAGCAGCAATAGTAGTGAAATCACAACTCCTGGTAGTCCCAGCTACCAAACTTTTCCGAACTACACTGACCTGATTCCTGTTTAGCCCAGGATATGTAGGCAACCTCTGAAGCAGGGTGCGGTCAAATCTTTCAAAATGCTTCACACGAAATATTCAAACAGGCAAAAATCGCTCGTATTTGCTCACTTATCTTTGCCCGAAAACTTTTCATGTTTCCGAGCAAAGAAGGCCAGCTGTGAGCACGTGATTATTGCCCTATATATGAATTATTCCCAAAAAAAATTCAAACAAAATGATTTTTTCTTTATTTTTACAATTTTTGTGAATTTTTTGTCATTTTTTTGGGTAATTGTTGCATTTTATCTGTGCATCTTAGTTCATATAAAAAATACAAAAATATGCATTTGCATTTAGGATTTAATTTTATATTTTAGGATTAATTAGGGATTAATTTATTTTAGAACAAAACATGAAAAATCACAAAAAAAAAATAGTTCACTTTTGCATTTTTCAATTGTTTTAATTGTGAATTTATCATGAAATAGTTTTTAAATAATTTTAGAAATTAATTAGCTTAGTTCGAAAGTAATTTAGGTTTCATTTTAATTTTTTACAAAAATACATAAAAATACCAAAAAAGAATAAAAGAGAGAAATAATTAAAAGAATTGAAAAACAAAAGAAAGAAAACAAAATAAATTACAAGGGAAGAAAAGGCTGCCTAAGTAATTGGGCTATTTTAATTTCCCGTCCAACCCAATTTAATGCGTGACCGACCCAGCCTAAAAAGCCATTCCCCACCGGTCTAGTTCTCTAACCCCTGAAATGACGCCGTGAGGTATGGTTTAATCACAGCCATCGATCGTTTTTGATCCAATGATCTGAAAGATTCAATCAAACCTAAAGCCACTCCAGTCTTCCTCGTACAGAACCTATAACACCGCCGGAGCCGTCGTCGGCGGTGAACGTCACCGGCTCCAATCGACTCCAAAATTACACCCCCAGATTCTCCCTTTATTCCTCTACACGAATCCAAGATTGGTTTCCCTCAAAACCTAGCCCAACTCGTCGAATATCCAGTTGAAGTTTTCCGGCCATGACGCCGGTTATCCCAAACCGACCCAAAATAACACCCTAGGACCGCCCGAGCTCCTTTACACAACCTCCATAACCACTTGTCTCGAATGTGGTTGGAACGGTTCGAATCTTCAGTTGAAGTTTTTCCGGCGGCCCCCAAAGTGCTCCAAACTGTGTTAATTTGATACTGCATGTCCACCTTCCCCTCCCCTTGGAGTTTTCTACCGCTGATGGGGCTCGAATATGGGCAGAATTCATTCACGCCGAATTAAAGTGGTGGTTGAGGTTTTCGAGTGAGTGTTAGCTTTCCTATCTCTTTTCCGTTTTGCTTTCTTCTCCCACAAATGGAATTCATGTTAATTTGCTTCTTGTTTGTTTTTTTTTGTTTAATTCAGTGTTTATTACTTGATGACCTAGATTTTAGTTTGATTTGTTCTAGTTCGAATATCAATAGGGTGAACATTAAATTAAGAATCGATAGGTTTTGATTTAGGAATACATTCCTGATGATTTTTGGTTTTAGTTTAAATCTTGTTTCAATTTTGATTTAATTTTATTTGAGGTTTGGGCTGACCTGATTAAAGGTGTTTATTAGAAATAAGTTCAGGGGATATTCAAGGGGTAATTCAAGTGGGTAAAATAGGAAATTCAGGGATGTATCTAGATAAGAATTCCCTAGAAGCTTCTAGGTGTGGGCGTTTAGGTAGTTTCAGTTAAAATAAAGGGCGTAAGTTGAGTCACAAGTGAAGATCTAAGGGACTCTAGTTGAAATTAATTGAGGGACCTAAAAGAAATGCAAAAATCTGACCCCCCACCTTTGATGCCTATAAAAGGCATGCATTGTGCCTAGTGAAGGGGTGTTCTTTCTTCAGCCAAAAAAATCCCTTAAAACTCTGATCCAGTTTTCCATTTTCTAGTTTAAATTCTGTCTAGCTCTATACAGAAGAATTCCAAAAAACAGTAGTGATTTCTAGAAAACCAAAAAAAATAAAACAAAACAAAATGCAGTAGAATAGTACTATTCCATTGGTGATTTTTAGCTAACTTTCAAGTTTGATTGATTAACTTCGAGTTTGGGACTGATTTGGTTGAGTTTGGTGCATAATGATTCAATTAGTGGTACTGAGTGCGCTTTGTTTCAATCTGTATATTTGGTTCGAATTTCTGAACACTTCCTGAATTGCTAGTTTATTCCTGGGTTGTTGCTGGTTATTCTGTGTTATTGAAAGAGTTCCTGAGTTGCTGTTGATCCTTTTTCTTCTTCATTATTTCATACTTCCAGGTACACGATTCAAGTTTGCCTAATGTATCATTTCCGGCTGATTATATGAAATGAAAAACTAAAGTTGATTCTCTGTTTCAAGTTTATTATATCGTTAGATTTGATTAATTCGTGATGATTTGATAATTGCACATTGCAATCACGTTTAGAATACAGGACTGAATTGGAACTAATGATGTAATAATTGGACTGTATGTTCCTGTTAACTCTCATATTTAGAGAACAAGCTTTGAATGAGAATATTGATTTCATGATATGATTGTTAGTTACTGTTGTTTGTAGACAACCACTTTTGTTGGAATTTTCCTTAAATGTTAATTGCCCCAAAGTTAGTGGAGGTACAAGCTTGAAGTAGTATCTTTGAGTGAGTATTGGTGTTAGGGTGTAATCAGATAACAACCACTCATGTTTGCCCAAATTAACTTTTGAATGTGAAAGTCTCATTTAAGTTAATGGTATCTCAGCTTAATCAATATTGTTGCATAGCATCAGAACACGCCTAGATATTCCTTAATCTGGTATGAAGTCAAATGCAAAGAAATAAAAACGCACTATATTCATTTGTTGCACTTGCATACGTTAGAGAGGCTGGAATGGTTTAGTTAAATTGAAGTTGTGGTTTAGTTTGAATTGGTAGTCAACATTTGGACGAATTGGGCCTCGAAATGTTAACAAACGGCCCAAGCCTGAACATGCCTTTTCGTTTTTGTAAAGTAATCCATTGCTCCTTCTATCATGCTATACATTTAAAGCTTAGTCCACTAGAAACTGGTACACCTGGGCCTGAATTTTCCTTCACAGGCCCCGGCCTGATTTGATCTAATAGCTGCGGTGCTTTTAGCTAATAAATTGTGGGTTCGAAACTAATTCCTTAGGATTTGGTTCGGCCAATTAGGACTTTGTTATTAGAGAAAATTGGTAAAAAAAAACCATAGTCATGTTAGGGCAGCCTTAAATAAAAATGACGAGACAAGACGAGCCTTGCCCAATAAATACAAAGATTGCAAGGCCCTCAATATTAGTTATTAAAATACTTAGAATTCGGGAGGGCCGTTTAGTAAATTTCACAGCCTTCCCCAAAACAATATTGCGCTAGACTCTTTAGGCGCGATTTAATTAAATTACTTTCTTGAAATCGGGTGCGCATTGATGTGACTCAAATCCAAATCTCAACGGAGTCAAAATGTGTTAACAACCACGGGTGCATTGATTGCGACGCGGTTCGAGACGCATTTTTGCGACATTGCAATTCTTTTAAAATAATCAATAAGCGGTTTACGAATAAAAGGCACATAAAATAGCATGTATTAAAATTAGATAGAATCAAATATAACAGTTAAGCGACCGTGCTAGAACCACGGAACCCGAGAATGCCTAACACCTTCTCCCGGGTTAACAGAATTTCTTATCCAGATTTTTGAATTGCGGACTGTAATACAGAGTCAATATTTCCTCGGTTCGGGATTCAACCGGTGGCTTGGAAGACCATTAGTCTCCCAAGTGGCGACTCTGAATAATTAATAATAAATCCCGTTCCGATTATCCTTTAATTGGAAAAACTCCTTTACGCCCTCGCGGGTGTAGTGAAAAAGGAGGTGTGACAAGGTAAACTGTGTATTCTTATTCAAGTTAACAGGATATTGATTATAAGTTAAGAGCCTAAATTCATACTTTGTCCATATCTAATTATCAAACAACCAACTAATTCAAATCAGGCAACAATTGATATTGCATGCTTAATTCAAGTGAACTATTAATACTAACTACTGACCTAGAATTGCCAACGCTTGCCTTAAAACAATGTACTCAAGGAAACACAGGTTTTGACATTGAAAACTAGCCTACTTATATTAACTGTTGCATTACGAAGTTGTTTAGGAAGCATGTTCGGCTTAGCATTGAACTCGATGTGGCCATCACCCACTGATTTCAACTTAATTGCAAGTTTAAACTATTTCTGATTTTTAAATTTTAAACAGAAAAATGCTAAACATAAAACAAGTACTAACTACAGCTGATAACTACAAATTAACAGTCCAAATAGTCCAATTAGGTACAAATTACACAGTCCGATTTTCATTGAATATAGATCTAATTAGACTACATTATACAATTATATATATCATTGATATCTAATTAACTACAGATGCATCTTCCAACAACCAAATGCTTGAATACTTTCATTTCATGTTCAATCTCGAAGCTACATCAACTTTGAGTTCAAATGTGTACCTGGGATTAAAATGCAAACGTGAAGAAGAAATGGAGGTCAGTGAAGCAGTGATGAACATCAATCCAGACTCAAAACAATGAAATCAATTTCAGCTCGTAAATTAACACAGCAAACCCAGGAACAAATAGCACCAGATCCAACACCAAAAGCACATGAAATCCAAACAAAGCACATGAAATCCAAACACAAATGGACCAAAATATGCTCAAAACCAACCAGAAACTCCCTGAACTCGAACCAAACCCAAATCTAAAGATATTCAGGCCATTTCTACTCTTCAGTCGACTGGAAATCTCATCTACAGCTGAAAATCTAACTCAAACTCTAAGAGAAATTCCAATAGAACAGGACTTTTATAGAATTTTTCTACTATTTTTGTGTTTTTCTGTTTGAAGAAGTTAAAATCTAAAAGAGTATTTGATCTAAAATTTGAATTTCAGATCTAGAACTTGAAGGGTATTTTGGGGGAATTTTTAGGCTTCCAAAACTTATAAAACAAGGCACTAGGCCTGCCTTTTATAGGCAAGGAAGGGGGCAGAATGTTCTGGAAGTGTTTACCCATTTTTCCCTTCTTTTTATTTTCAGAAATTGCATATTAATCCTAAAGTTGTGGTTTGTTGCCCAAGTTACTGCTTTTAAAATGCTGAAACTTACATTAAGACCCCTTCTAGAAGGATCTAGAGTGTTCTAGCTTTGTTTTCCTACCTATGGAATGCCTATACTACCCTTACTTGAGTTGTAAAATTACTGATCCTTAACAAACAAGCCATTTTGTGTGCCTAAACTACCCTTGATTGCCTCAGAAATTACTAACCAAACCCAACCCCATTTGCCTTAGTTAAAATTCAACTATGGTTAATTGAAGGCCAAGTTATTCAGCTATATCCAAACCTTAAGCCTAATTAAATTGTAAATGAACACTAAATTAAAAAATAATTAAAACTAAACTAAATAAACTAACATAAGTATTAATTCAATCAAACAACACCTAATACAGATTTGAAACACAAAATTAGACTAACTAAGAAACAAAAGCTAACAGGAAATCCAACCAATGCTTAACCAATCGAAATTAAAACTAACACCTAAACAGAATCAAATCAAGCCTAAAATAAAATCTAACTACACTACAATTCGAATCCATCAAAACCAAAATATCAAAATTACTGAAATTCAGAAACAATTTACAATCAAAATTAAATCGAAACACCCTAACATTAAAGTTACTGAAATCAAAAACAAAATAAGGAAAAATCAAAATTAAACTAACATGAAACAATTACTGAAATTCAAATCAAATTGGAACAAAAATAAACAATTACACTGGATGAACATATATATATAAGAAAAAGGAAGAAGGAAATTGAGAAACTCACTATTTTTTTGGTTTTAAAGCATGAACTTGAAATTGGCCCCAAAAATGATATTATATGTTTATTCTATGTCAAATAAACACATAATATCATTTTTAGGGTCATTAGGCACTGATAGTTATGCGACGCCCTTTTCACCCTTGGTTGAAACCCTAGATGTGGAATTTGACAAGTTTTACTTAGTTTTGAAAAGTGTTGGTTTGAGATTAGAGATGAGGAGGGTTAGGGGAGTATAGGGTGTAAATTTGGTGGGCCTTGGAAGAGTTGAGGTTTTGACCGGATTTTAGATCTAAAATTCGAGAAGATTGGCTAGGAATTGAAGGAGATGGTTTTGGGGATTGGAAAGAGGAGATGGAGAGGATTCAGGGGTGTAATTTTGGGTGGATTTGGAGCATCTCCGCCGCCGCCGGCGATTTTCGGCCGACGGCGGAGGAGTGGTGGAGGCGTGGTGGGGTGACGGTGGGGTGACGGTGGCGTTACGATGGCGTTACGGGGAGGGGGGTTGTACGAGGATGGAGGGTAATGGTCTAGGGTTAAAGAGAAATTTTCAGACATTTTTATGTTAATCCAATATCTAACCAGGGCCGTCGGATTGGGGAAGGATAAAGGGCCCAGATCAATTTGGCATGAAATGACGTAGTAGTACCCCCATACTACGTCGTTTTAATGGTTGAGGGGTAAGGTGTCTGGACCGGGTAAAGGGTGTGGGTTTGGGCTAAACAGGTGGGTGGACGTTTGGGCTGGTTGCTCAATTCAGAGCTGGCCCAATTTTCTTCATTCACCCATTCTCTTTTCTTTTCCTCTTTTATTGTTTATTTATTCTATTTATTTTCTTTGCAAAATTAACAAAACCTAATTTAACTCCTAAACTAATTAATTTCCAAAGATAAACTTAATCCTAATTTTTAAGAGAAAAATTAAGCAAAAAGTGAAATTAAAAGAACAAAAAATGTAAAAGATTTATATATTTTTTTTGGTATTTTTCTCTTATTTTAGTAATGTTAATTAATTGGTAAAAATAAAAATTTAAAATTGAATTCTAAATGCAAATGCACTATTTTTGTATCTTTTTTATGAATTATGGTGACTAAAATGCACACAAAAATGCAAACAAGACACAAAATCATGCGATTAATTCAAATAATAAAGAAAAATCCTAATTCTAAAGAATTTATAGGAGTAATTTAAGCGTGGCAAAAATTACGTGCTCACAATGAGCTTCACATATGGACATTGCATGCTGATAGCGGCAGACGATGGGGAGCCCTTAATACAAACGCAACGGAGTCATTCAACGGCTTGTTGAAGTCTGCCCGTGGACTGCCTGTCACTGCCATGGTCTGCATGACATTCAAACAGAGTGCGGAGAGGTTTGTTGAAAGGCATGCAGCTGCATCGACATTGATGGACAGTGGTGTTCAATTTATGCCAATACCTATGAGAAGATTTGAAAGGTCCAGGAGGCGAGCACAATGGCATTCATTTCTTTAGTACGATCATGAACGGGGTATTTTTGAAGTTAAGACCGCTATCCGTAGACACCGTGGGAATAATCTACAGACGGTGAATGAAATTAGAAGGTTATGTTCATGTGGGAAATGGACCATCTACCACATGTCGTGCGCACATATGTTAAAGTACTTTCAACAAGTTGGATATGGGACAACAAACTATATTGCTAGGCAATACAGTGTTTCTGCATACGTAGACACGTATAGTGGGAAGTTGCACCATTAGGTGCTGAGCATTATTGGCCGCCGGAACCTTTTAAGATGGTATGTAACAAGGACTATTTGCGCAAGCTGCAAGTGCAAAAGAGAACGCGTATACGGAACCAAATGGATGTTGGTGACACCGTTTATGCACGTAAATGTGGCATATGCTCGCAAACAGGACACGACCGTCGTAAATGTCCTGCAGGTGGTGTGCGTGTCGGTGGTAATCCAGCTCCTGGTGCAAGTTCGTCGAATGTACCCAACTATCAAGGATACCCCTAGTCTTTTGTTTTGGTAATTTTTTTAGTAATACGTGTTTTTACTTGTGTATGTTGCAATATATATCAAATAAAAGTATGTTCGACAATCTGGAATGAGTGAAGAAAAAACTGTTTAATTGCGAGAAAATATAATATGTAAAGCATGGTTTGATAGTTTCATATAACAACACAAGCACTTAAACTTAACTTCCACTTCAATTAAAATAAAATTTTGTATAACAAACAAGGAAAACATTACTAAAGCACAAACACAAACGTAGCAGGCCAACATAATAAAAATACATGAAATATGAAAAATACACTAAACACATACATGCCAATGTTTAGTCCCGGTTGCCATTTACTCTCTGCTCCAACCACTTAAATCGTTCTTCTAGTTGTTCTTTTTCCTCTTCTACCTCTTTTAGTTTCGCCTTCACCTCTACAAGTTGTGACGACCCGGCCCGTCGTCATGTGAGTTACCACCCTGTTTCCCCCATTTTCTGCTTCCTTATGTCTTATTATAAAATTCTAGGGTGAATGAGTCGATTTGGATTGGTTTTGGATGGAAATGAGACAATTAGTCTCTTTAAGGAAGGTTTGTTTTGGAAAATGCAACCGGATGTTGACTATTGAGTTAGAGGGCTCGGATGTGATTTTCGGTGATTCTATTAGCTTTGGGGGATAATTTGTGCCTTAGAAGTGTGATCGGAATTGATTTTGGAGGTCCGGTGTAGAATTAGGCTTGAATTGGCGAAGTTAGTATTTTGGCGAATTTCGGTTGATACGTGAGATTTTGATCCGAGGGTCGGAATGGGATTCTGAGAGTTGCTATAGCTTCGTTAGGCGATTTTGGATGTGTGTGCAAAATTTCAGGTCATTCGGAGGTGTTTCGTTCGGGTTTTTGATCAAATGCGTATGTTGGAAGTTTTTGAGAAACTTAGGCTTGAATTCAGTGAGAATTGATGATTTTAGCATTGTTAGATGTGTTTTGATGATTGGACAAGTTTGGATGATGTTTTAGAATGGGTTGGCACTTTTGGTTGAGGTCCCAGGGGCCTCGGGGTGATTCGGGATGGTCAACGGAGTGAATTTTGGACTTCTGTGATTGCTGGTTTTTGTTGGTGTCTTTTGTTTCCACATATGCGGAAGAAGGGCCGCATATGCGGTTCTGCAGATACGGGTGATTGGTCACAGGTGCGGTTTTGAAGGAGTGAGGCTGCTTCCGCAGGTGCAGGCTTTGAGCCGCATCTGCGGTGATGCAGATGCGGTTGGGATATCGCAGAGGCGAACGGAGGAGTTTGGGCATTTCCACAGAAGCGGGCGTTATCCGCAGATGCGGTGTCCGCAGAAGCGGATTGGTGACCGCATAAGCGGACGAGGCTTTTGAATGAAGAACCATAGAAGTGGAATTTTACCGCAAATGTGGAAGTCGCAGATGCGGAAAAGGGACCGCAGATGCGAAAATCCCTATTATCAGAAGGGTTTTTAATGCTCATTTTTGTTCCGCGAGTTTAGTCCCATTTCCTCCATTTTTGAGTGACCTTGAGAGCTTTTGACGAGGATTAAAGAGGGTTTTGACTGAGAATCAATTGGAGGTAAGTCTTATGGCCTATAAACATAATTTAATTGTGGATTCAACACCTAAATTCATGAAAATTTGATTAAAAGGGGAAGAAGTAGGGCTTGACTTTTTGAATGAAAATTTGGAGTTTGAGGGAGCATTTGAGCTTGGATTTTGGTAAATTTGATATGTATAGACTCGTGGCGAGATAAGGAATCCGGTGATATAAATTTTTTGATTTTTCGAGAAGTGGGCCCGGGTCACGGGTTTTGCCATTTTTGATATTTTTCGAGTCTTTTCGATTGGGTTATATTCCCTTAGCCTATTGTAACGTATTCCTTGTGGTTTTGATTAGATTCGACGCATGAGGAGGTCGATTCGAGAGGAAAAGGCATAGCGAGCTAGACTTTTGGCTGGCTAGAGGTGAGTAATGATTCTAAATGATGTCCTAAGGTTTTGGAACCCCGGATTTGCACAACATAGTGCTATGTTGTGATGAGACACACGTTCAATGGCGTGCGCGGGGTCATTTACCATTGGGGATTGTGACTTGGTCCGGTCCGGTTGATACTTTACCGTGTATTTGACTATAACCTATTATTTTTCACTATGACTTGGGCTTATTACCATATTTAGGGCTTATTGCCGACTGTTTGAAATCCTTGTGAGCTATCATTACTGTTTTCCTTACTATTTGAAATATTATTTGAACTCAGTCCAATTGAATTACACTGTTTCATGAACTCAACTATATTTTTACTCAACCTTGAGATTTAAACGATATTTGAACTAGTGTTTGAGCTAAGTATTTTTGTTTACTGATGCCCAAGAGGCTTATGGTTATTTTTGGACTGATTGAGGCCAAGGGCCATATGTGAGGATATGTTGAGTGATGTGAGGAGGCTTTCAGTCCTCGAGTGATATGTGAGGAGGCTTTCAGGTCTCGAGCGTTATGTGAGGAGGCTTTCAGGCCTCGAATGCATTGTGAGAAGGCTTTCAGGCCTCATGTTGTTATGTACAGGCTTTCAGGCCTTATGATGATATAGCGCTTGGGTTGTAGGAGCCCCTACGGAGTCTGCACCCCACAGTGAGCGCGGATACCCATGTGATTAGAGAGTGAGTATGAGGGACTGATGTTGTACTGTGTGACTGAAACTGTACTGAGAGCTTGATATTGCGCCAGAGGGGCAGGTTTCTGATTATTGCTTACTGGTTGAGAATATCTGTCTTTAACTATTTTTAAAAGAGAATTTTTGATACTTTACTGTTTTACTGCTTAACTGATTTTACTGCTTGAGATAGCGTTATTTGTGCCTTCATGAGATTTCATGCTTTCAGTCGTTATTTATTTTTATTACTCACTGGGTCAGAGTACTCACATTACTCCCTACACCGTGTGGGTAGATACAGGCATAGCAGAGTTCGTTCCTGAGCGTTGATTCCTTCCAGACCAGGCGGACTAGGAGTGACGAGGTAGTTGTCGACGTCCACAACCCCGTTTTCTCCCTTATCTTCTACATTTTCATTATTTGAAGGACTTTGTTCCTAGTTCCAAACTTTGTAGGATTCTAGTAAACTCTGTAGTAGCTCGTGACTTGTGACACCCCGATTTCGGGCTGTGTCGGGATGGTTCACTGTTTATGTCATGACCCGGATTTTCCACCGTCAGAGTCGTGATGGCGCCTACTCATGGTAGCTCGGCAAGCCAACTTATTTACCTTTTCATCAATAAACAATTATCTTAACAGTTTCTAGCATCAATATAGAACATGAAATCTACTAAGAACAGTAGCGGAAGTCTGTCTTATAAATATAAAACAAAACGCAGAATAGTCAATAATAACCTCTACCCAAGATATGGTGTCACATTACTCACAAACTACTAAGAATATACTAAATACAAAGGTATGAAAGAAATATATAAGATGTCTGTCTTGAAAACAATGAAGCAACAGTCAAAACAGAGAACATAAAGAAGAGACGTCGGGCCTGCGGACGCCTGCAAGGCTACCTCAGTCTCGTGTAAATGAAATCCTGCTCCCATACTACAGCTGCTGCTGCTCCTCAAAACCTCGACCTGTGCAAAAATGCACAGAAGTGTAGCATCAGCACAACCGACCCCATATGCTGGTAAGTGTCTAGCCTAACCCCGGCGAAGTAGTGACGGGGCTAGACTGGACACCACATAAACCTGTGCAGTTATAAATATATAGCGAAAATCGAATACAAAGCAATTAACAATATGGGAGGGGGAAACATGCTATGGGGAGATACAATATTAACAGTAACCCAGGGTAATAAACTAAAGCAACTTAGATCCACCATAAACAAGGAATCAATACTCAATATAAATACAGGGCATCAAATAACTGTTGCGGCGTGCAACCCGCTCCATAATTACCATTGTTGCGGCATGCAACCCGCTGCACAAATACCACTGTTGCGGCGTGCAACCCGACCCATATCATTTATCATGTATCATTGTTGCGGCACGCAACCCAACACTCACATATTATTGTTGCGGTGTGCAACCCGACCCTCACATATTATTGTTGCGGCGTGCAACCCGATCCTCAATATCATTATTGCGGCGTGCAACCCGACCCTCACATATTATTGTTTCGGCGTGCAACCCGATCCTCAATATCATTGTTTCGGCGTGCAACCCGCTCCACCAAGATCATATTTCCTCATCCAAACCACAGTCACAAATAAAGGGCAAGAGAGTAAATAAACAATAATAAAAATCCCGACAAGGGAATACACATGACAAACAACTTAATAATCTCAGTATCCCGGCAAGGGAGAGAAAAAAACCAACAACAGAATCAACAAAACGTCCGGCAAGGGAATAACCAGTAACAATTTTCCTTTCTTTCTTTTCTTACTCCACGATATCACTGGAGCCCAAGCTCCAAGAAGTTCTTATCTTATATTCCGTCAAAAACAACGATATAACGACATCCCAGTGAGGGAACAAAACATCATCTCAAATATCCCGGCAAGGGAATTACTATACCCACATTAGTTCCAACATCTAACCACCACATTAGTTCCAACATCTAACCACCACATTAGTTCCAACTGACTATCCTTCAGAATCTGAAGAACCACTCTGAGGTGCTGCTCGTGCTCCTCCCGACTGCGGGAGTACACCAGAATATCATCAATAAAGACTATCACGAACAAATCTAGATAAGGCCTGAACACTCGGTTCATCAACTCCATAAATGCTGCTGGGGAATTGGTCAACCCAAATGACATGACTAAAAACTCATAGTGCCCATACCGAGTGCGGAATGCTGCCTTAGGGACATCAGATGCCCCAAATCCTCAGCTGATGGTAGCTAGATCTTAAGTCTATCTTTGAAAACACCTTTGCTCCCTAAAGCTGGTCAAACAAATCATCAATCCTCGACAGTGGATACGTTTTCTTTATCATCACTTTGTTCAATTGCCGGTAATCAATACACATCTGCATCGAACCATCCTTCTTCTTCACAAATGACACCGGCACACCCCAAGGAGAAACACTAGGCCTGATAAAACCCTTCTCTAGTAAATCCTGCAACTGGTCCTTTAACTCCTTCAACTCTAGCGGGGCCATGCGATACGGCGGAATAGAAATGGGCATGCGTGCCCGGAGCCAGATCAATACAGAAATCGATATCCCTGTCGGGCGGCATACCCGTCAGGTCTGAAGGGAACATCCAAAACTCATGAACCACGGGCACAGAATCGATAAAGGAAACCTCAGTACATAGAATCACGAACATACGCAAAGTAGACCAAACACCCTTTCTCGGCCATACGCCAAGCCTTCACACACGATATAGCACTGCGGGTAGAATGACCCGATACGACGCAAACTAAGACCGAAGCTTCTCTACCACAAGCTAGAATAGTACCTGCACCTCCACCTCTAATACCTTTACCTCCACCTCTCGCATCTATACATTCACCTCTAATACCTTTATCTCCACAAAGCCTCCGAATACGTAGCTAATCTATCACTGGTCTGTGTTGCTGCTCAACTGAAGAAGCGGTACACGACCTCGCCATTTGCGAAAGAATAAAGTAGAAATTCAATCAGCATTTGAGAAACCAAATCGCACGACAGAAGGAACAATGAGAGGTTTTCCTAACTCAATAGACTTTGGGGGACAAGTACAGACGTCTCCGTACCTACCCCTCAGACTCTACTACGTTTGTCCGTGAGTTGTGAGACCTATGTAACCTAGTGCTCTGATACCAACTTGTCACGACCCGGATTTCCCACCATCAGAGCCGTGATGGCGCCTACTCGTGGTAGCTAGGCAAGCCAACTTATTTACCTTTTCATCAATAAACAATTATCTTAACAGATTGTAGCATCAATATAGAACATGAAATCTACTAAGAACAGTAGCGGAAGTCTGTTTTATAAATATGAAACAAAATGCGGAATAGTCAATAATAACCTCTACCCAAGATTTGGTGTCACCTTACTCACGAACTACTAAGAATATACTAAATACAAGGGTATGAAAGAAATATATAAGTTGTCTGTCTCGAAAATAATGAGGCAACAGTCAAAACAGAGAACATAAAGAAGAGACGCCGAGCCTGCGGATGCCTGCAAGGCTACCTCAATCTCGTGTAAATGAAATCTTGCTCCCGTACTACTATTGCTGCTGCTCCTCAAAACCTGGACCTGTGCAAAAATTCACAGAAGTGTAGCATCAGCACAACCGACCCCATGTGCTGGTAAGTGTCTAGCCTAACCCCGACGAAGTAGTGACGAGGCTAGACTGGACACCACATAAATCTGTGCAGTTATAAATATGTAGCGAAAATCGAATACTAAGAAATTAACAATATGGGAGGGGGAAACATGCTATGGGAAGATACAATATTAACAGTAACCCAGGGTAATAAACTAAATCAACTTAGATCCATCATAAACAAGGAATCAATACTCAATATAAACACAGGGCATCAAATAATTGTTGCGGCGTGCAACCCGCTCCATAATTACCATTGTTGTGGCGTGCAACCCGCTCCACAAATAACATTGTTGCCGCGTGCAACCCGACCCATATCATTTATCACGTATCATTATGGCGGTGCGCAACCCGACCCTCACATATTATTGTTGCGACGTGCAACCCGATCCTCAATATCATTGTTGCGGTGCAACCCAACCCTCACATATTATTGTTACAGCGTGCAACCCAATCTTCAATATCATTGTTGCGGCGTGCAACCCGCTCCACCAAGATCATATTTCCTCATCCAAACCACAGTCACAAATACGGGGCAAGAGAGTAAATAAACAATAATGAAAATCCCAGCAAGGGAATACACATGACAAACAACTTAATAATCTCAGTATCCCGGCAAGGGAGAGAAAAAAACCAGCAACAGAATCAACAAAACGTCCGGCAAGGGAATAACCAGTAACTCTTTCCCTTTCTTTCTTTTCTTACTCCACGATACCACTGGAGCCCAAGCTCCAAGAAATTCTTATCTCATATTCTGTCACAAACAACAATACAACGACATCCCAGTGAGGGAACAAAACATCATCTCAAATATCTCGGCAAGGGAATTACTATACCCACATTAGTTCCAACATCTAACCACCACAACTATAACCAACCTATTACCACACTTGACCACCTCAGCTATATCTAACCGACTACCACACCCAACCACCCTATCTATAACTATAGTCATAATACGACACAAGGAAACATTAACCTAGGCGACCCTAGTATCTGTTAAGAACACAATGCAGAGGAATCATAACCCAATAATAGCCCGCCAAGAGGGCAACATAATGGTCTTTCCTCTTTCTCAGTTTTACTTCACAACTCGACCAGATGCTCCAGAGGTTCAATTATCATTTATACTTTCGCAATTCGTTCTATAAATGGAGCCGACGCTACTCAATGAATCAAGTCATTTCATATACTTTCAATATTCGTATCACAGTTCAAGCCAATGCTCCTAGCAATCAAATTATCATATCACCATTAACATGTTATTTACAACATATAGAAATACTCCAATAAACATGAAATTCACAATCAGTTCATGATAATCACATTATAAGGACTCACGGTCATGCTAGACACCAATGTATAGATACTCGTCACCATGCCTATACATCGTACTCGATCACATAGCAATTAGCAACAAGACTCAACTCCTATTCCCTCAAGCTAGG
>MU665515.1:100091-116013 GCA_026770625.1 Nicotiana glauca
TCACCATGCCTATACATCGTACTCGATCACATAGCAATTAGCAACAAGACTCAACTCATATTCCCTCAAGTTAGGGTTAAACCAAACACTTACCTCAAAGCCTTGAAATCCACTTAATCCTCAACTATCGCTTTACCTCACGGTTCCACCTCCAATTCGCTCGAATCTAAACACAAATTGCTTAATTACTTTAATAAACACTATATGAATCAATTTGAATGCATAAAAATTAATCTCCCAAGTTTTTTTCCAAAAATTCCAAAATCGTCCCCGGGCCCACATCGTCAAAACCCGAGGTTCGAACCAAAACCCGGTTACCCATTCCCCTACGAATTCAAATATGTAATTTGTTTTGAAATCGGACCTCAAATCGAGGTCCAACTCCCCAATTTCTAGAAAACCTAGGTTCTACCCAAAAATCCCAATTTCACCCATGAAAATCCTTGATTTTAAGTGGAAAACATGTTTAATGATGTTAAAAGTTGAAAGAATTGAGTAAAAATCAACTTACAAATAATTTGGGATGAATTTTGCTCTTGAAAAATCGCCTATGGTGTTTGGGTTTTGAAAGAATGGTGAAAAGTGATGAAAATTCGACTAAGTATAAAATTTGTTGGGCCTCGGATATGGGAAATGCGAACATAGGTTCGCATTTGCGAACAAAACAGGCGTGGGAATTGCGAACATTTTAGTTCACATTTGCGAACTTGGGTCTGGAGGCAATTTTCGCATTTGCGAAAATTACATCGCATTTGCGATGACCCCTACCTCGCATTTGCGAGCCTTTTCCCGCATTTGCGAATAAAGAGGGAAAATGGGGCTATCGCATTTGCGAAGGAAAACGTCACATTTGTGACTGGGCGGCCCTCGCATATGCAAACATATTGTCGCATTTGCAACCCAAGCAAAGTCTCCCCTTTTTCGCATTTGCGATCAAGTGGTCGCATTTGCGATATCGCATTTGCGATCATTTCTTCGCAAATGCGAAGACACCAGCACTGAAAATACCAGATTTTTAAAAATGAGAAAATGCAATCGATGCCTATCCAAAACTCACCCGAGCCCTCGGGGCTCCAAAACAAACATGCACACAACCTCAAAAATATCCCAAGGACTTACTCGCGCGATCAAATCGCAAAATAACATTATGTTCATAGAATCAAGCCTCAAAACTCATGATTTTCTTCTAAACTTCATAAACTTCCACTTTAGATATTTAGGTCTGAAACACGTCAAATGACGTCCGATTTCGACCAAACTTTACAGAAAGCGCTTAAACAATATATAAGACTTGTTCCGGGCGTCGGAACCAAAATACGAGCCCGATACCACAGTCTTTTAATCAATTTTCATTTCCAATTTCCTTAATAATTACAGAAAAAATTTCAAAGAAAAATTCTTTCCTCGTGATCTAGACCTCGGAATTCGACTCCGGGCACATGCCTGAGTCCCATATTTTTCTACGGACCTTCCAGGACTGTCCAATCTCGGGTCTGGGTCCATTTACCAAAAATGTTGACCAAAGTCAACTTTAATCATGTTAATATCAAAATTCTTCAAATTTTTCTCAGAATTCACATATTTCAACATAAATATTTTCTGGCTACGCGCCCGGACTACTCACACAAATCGAGGCAGGTAAAATTAAGGTTTTCAAGGCCTCGGAAGCATGGAACGAGTGAGGAAACAGGTGATGACCCTTTGGGTCGTCACAGTTTATCACTTTTCTTCCGCACTTATGATAATTTTATTAATGTTTTAGACTTATTCATGCTAAGTAACTAATAAAGAGGTGTTGACGTTCTGTTGGCTGGCCTTGTCTCCATGAGAGGTGCCATCACGACCGGGTTTGGGAATTGGGTCGTGACAAGTTAGTATCAGAGCCTATGTTAGATAGGTCTCACGAGTCATGAGCAGGTTTAGTAGAGTCTCGCGGATCGGTACAGAGACATCTGTATTTATCTTCGAGAGGCTGCAGAACTTTTAGAAAAAACTTCATATTCTTGATATTGTTGTCGTGCGACTTTGTTGATCTGAGAACTAAACTTCTGTGCTCTATTCTCTCGCAGATGGCGATGACTCACACTACAGGACGAGGCGGACGACCACCAGTACCACCCACTGAGGGCATCAGAGGCCGTGGACGCGATCATGGTCGTGGTAGAGGCAGAGCCGCGAGGGCAGCACCTGTTGCTACACCAGTTGCCCCGGCTCAAGATCAGGCTCCAGCTGCAGACATTCCAGCAGCACCTGTTCAGGCACCGGCGGTGCCCATTATGATTCCGGACCTTCAGGAGGCCTTGGCTCAGATATTATCAGTTTGCACTAGCCTGGCTCAGGCAGTTTCAACCTCTACCGCAACAGCTAATTCTCAGGCTGGGGGAGGAAATCAGACCCCCGCTACTCGCACACCTAAGCAGGTAGTGCAGGGATTGCAGACACCGGGAGCAGCTCCAGCTCAGCCGGTTGCACCAATTCAGGACTTTGTGCTTCCAGCTATGCCAGACGATGAGCAGCATCGTCTTGAGAGGTTCAGTATGCTCCAGCCTCCTATTTTCAGTGGTGCTTAGGGCGAGGATGCCCAGGGTATTCTCGACAAGTGTCAGCGTATGCTTCGGACGATAGGGATTTTGGAGTCAAGTGGAGTAGCATTCACCGCATTTTAGTTCACTAGGGCTGCCTTCACTTGGTGGGAGGCGTATGAGTGGCATAGACCGGCAGGTGCAGCACTTGTGACATGGAAGGAGTTCTCCATTCTCTTTATGGAGAAGTGGGTACCGCAGTCTTAGAGAGAAGAGCTGCATAGGTTGTTCTAGTGGCTTCGATAGGGAGATATAACTCTGACCCAGTATGAGGCAAGATTTTCTGAGTTGGCTCGTCATGCCTCTTGGATAGTTCTGACCGATCGGGAGAGGATCAAGAGGCTTGTGGATGGACTTAACTATCACCTTCGTGTTCTGATGACTCGAGAGAGAGTTCTGGTATTTCCTTTGAGGATGCAGTTGATATTTCTTGTGATGTTGAGACGGCTCGCTGTCAGGATAGAGAGGAGAGGGAGGCCAAGAGGCCTCGAGGATCTGGTAGTTTCAGTGGTGCTCCGTTTAGGGGCCAGTTTCAGAAGGGTCGGGGTCGTTCTTTCAGGCCCACTCAGTCAACTCGACCTGAGTATCAAGGTGGATCTTCAGGTCGTGGTCATCAGGGTTTCAGTAGAGTCAGCCATCTCTTAGCGCTCTTCCAGCAGAGTGTTCATCTCGAGCTCCATCTGTTCAGGGTTCTTCCAGGGCGAGTGCGTCAGCTAGTCACTCTGACGTGCGGGGTTCCCTTCAGTCCCATTCTCCAGCACCCGAGAGTTGTTATAAGTGTGGAGAGTTTGGGCATATGTGGAGCCAGTGTCCTCATCAAGCTGGTAGCTCATCTCAGCAGAAGGGCCAGCCCTCATCTTCTGGTCCAGCTTCTTCAGCACCCGCCCCGCCAGCTAGGGGTAAGGGTCAGGCAGCCAGGGGTTGCCCCAGAGGGGGAGGCCGATCGGGCGGTGGTCAGGCTCGCTTTTATGCTCTTCAGGGTAGGACAGATGCCATTGCTTCAAATGCCGTCATTACAGGTATTATTTCTGTCGGCCACAGGGATGCCTCAGTCTTATTTGATCCTGGTTCCACTTATTCTTATGTGTCTTCATATTTTGCTCATCATTTGGGTACGACCCGAGGGTGTCTTGCCTTACATTTTCATGTATCTACCCTGGCGGGTGATACTATTATTTTAGACCATGTATATCGGTCATGTTTGGTGACTATTGGGGTCTGGAGACCCGAGTTGATCTATTGCTATTGAGCATGGTAGATTTTGATGTTATTTTAGGCATGGATTGGTTATCTCCGTGTCATGCTATTCTGGACTATCATGCTAAGACAGTCACTCTGGCTATACAGGGTGTTCCGAGGATCGAGTGGCGTGGTGTGATTGACTATGTGCCTAGCAGGGTGATTTCTTTCCTAAAGGCCCAGCGTGTGGTTGGGAAAGTTTGTCTATCATATTTGTCTTTTGTGAGAGATGTTGGAGCTGAGACTCCTAGCATTGATTCGGTTCCAGTTGTGAGGGAGTTTCCCGATGTATTTCCTGCAGACCTGACGGGCATGCCACCGGACAGGGACATTGATTTTGGTATTGACCTGGTGCCAGGCACTCAGCCCATTTCCATTCCTCCATATCGATTGGCACCAGCAGAGTTGAAAGAACTAAAGGATCAACTTTAGGAACTCCTAGATAAGGGGTTCATTCGGCCTAGTGTGTCATCGTGGGGTGCACCGGTTCTATTTATGAAAAAGAAAGATGGCATAATGAGAATTTTCATTGACTACAGGCAATTGAACAAAGTGACAGTGAAGAACAAGTATCCCCTGCCTCGTATTGATGGTTTGTTTGACCAGCTTCAGGGGGCGAGGGTATTCTCCAAGATTGATCTCTGTTCGGGCTATCACCAGTTGAAGATCAGGGATTCAGATATTATGAAGACTTCTTTCAGGACTAGATATGGGCACTATGAGTTTCTTGTTATGTCCTTTGGGCTGACCAATGCCCCAGCCGCGTTCATGCATTTGTTGGACAATGTATTTCGTCCATATCTGGATTCGTTCGTGATTGTTTTTATTGATGATATATTGGTGTGCTCGCGTATCCAGGAGGAGCACGCACAACATTTGCAAGTGGTGTTACAGAGATTGAGGGAGGAGAAGCTTTATGCAGAGTTCTCCAAGTGTGAGTTATGGCTTGGTTCAGTGGCTTTCTTAGGACACATGGTGTCTAGCAAGGGTATTTAGGTCGACCCAAAGAAGATGGAGGCGATGCAGTGTTGGCCCAGACCGACCTCAGCCATAGAGATTCGTAGTTTCCTTGGGTTGGCATGTTATTATCGCTAGTTTGTTCAGGGATTTTCTTATATTGCATCGCCCATGACCAAGTTGACTCAGAAGGGTGCTCCATTTGTATGGTCTAACGAGTGCGAGGAGAGCTTTCAGAAGCTCAAGACAGCCTTGACCACGGCTCCAGTATTGGTTTTGCCCTCAGCCGCAGGTTCTTATACCGTATATTGTGATGCATCGAGAGTTGGGATCGGGTGTATATTGATGCAGGAGGGTAGAGTTATTGCTTATGCTTCTCGTCAGTTAAAGCCATACGAGAAGAACTACCCTGTACATGATTTGGAGTTGGCTGCTATAGTTCATGCTTTGAAGATTTGGAGGCATTACTTGTATGGTGTATCTTGTGAGGTATTCACCGATCATCACAGTCTTCAGCATCTATTCAAGCAGAAGGACCTTAATTTGAGGCAGTGGAGATGGCTAGAGTTACTCAAGGATTATGATATTACCATTTTGTATCACCGGGAAGGCCAATGTGGTGGCCGATACTTTGAGCCGGAAGGCGGTTAGCATGGGGAGTTTGGCGTACATTCCAGTTGTGGAGAGGCCCTTTGCAGCTGATGTTCAGGCTTTAGCCAATCGGATGGTGAGATTAGATATTTCAGAGCCTAGTCGGGTGTTGGCTTGTGTGGTTTCTCGGTCCTTCTTGTATGACCACATCAGAGAGCGCCAGTATGATGATCCGCATTTCCTTTTCCTTAAGGACAAGGTTCAGCATGATGATGCCAGGGATGTGACCATTGATAGTGATAGCGCGTTGAGGATGCAGGGCCGGATTTGCGTGCCCAATGTGGATGGGCTTCGGGAATTGATATTGGAAGAGGCCCACAGCTCGCGGTATTCCACCCATCCAGGTGCTGCGAAGATGTATCAGGATTTGAGGCAGCACTATTGGTGGAGGAGGATGAAGAAGGATATAGTGGGGTTTGTAGCTCGGTCTCTCAACTGTCAACAGGTTAAGTACAAGCATCAGAGGCCGGGCGGAGTACTTCAGCGGATGATTATTCCCGAGTGGAAGTGGGAGAGGATTACTATGGATTTTGTGAGTAGTCTCCCTCGAACTTTGAAGAAGTTCAATTCGATTTGGGTGATTGTGGATCAACTGACCAAGTCCGCGCACTTCATTCTAGTATGTACTACTTACTCTTCGGAGCGGCTGGTAGGGATCTTTATCTGGGAGATTGTCCGATTGCATGGGGTTCTAGTGTCTATTATCTCAGATGGGGGTACTCAGTTCACTTCTCAGCTCTGGAGGACATTTCAGCGAGAGCTGGGTACGTAGGTAGAGTTGAACACAACATTCCATCCTCAGACGGACGGGCAGTCCGAGCGCACTATTCAGATATTGGAGGACATGTTGCGTGCCTGTGTTATTGATTTTGGGTGTTCTTGGGATGAGTTTTTGCTGCTTGCAGAGTTTGCCTACAACAACAGTTATCAGTCGAGCATTCAGATGGCTCCGTATGAGGCGTTGTATGGGAGGCAGTGTAGATCTCTTGTTGGATGGTTCGAGCCCAGCGAGGCTAGGTTATTGGGGACAGAGATGGTTTAGGATGCCTTAGAGAGGGTGAAGCTGATTCAGGAGAGGCTTCGTACAGCACAGTCGCGTCAGAAGAGTTATGCGGACCAGAAGGTTCGGGATGTGTCATATATGGTGAGTGAGAAGGTCTTGCTGAAGGTCTCGCCCATGAAGGGTGTTATGCGGTTTAGGAAGAAAGGGAAGCTGAGTCCGCGGTTTATTGGGCCGTTTGAGGTACTTAGGAGGATTGGGGAGGTGGCTTATGAGCTTGCCTTTCCGCCCAGCTTGTCGAGCGTACATCCGGTATTTTATGTATCTATGCTCCGGAAGAATATTGGGGACCCGTCACATGTTTTAGACTTCAGTACTATTCAGTTGGATGATGATTTGACCTATGATGTGGAGCCAGTGGCTATTTTGGGTCGTCAGGTTCGAAAATTGATATCAAAGGATATAGCTTCGGCAAAGGTGTAGTGGAGAGGTCGTCCCACAGAGGAGGCTACTTAGGAGACCGAGCGGGAGATGCGGAGCAGATATCCTCACCTGTTTATGGCTCCAGGTATGTTTCTTGACCCGCTCGAGGACGAGCGTTTGTTTTAGTTGGGGAGGATGTGACGACCCGGCCCGTCGTCACGTGAGTTACTACCCCGTTTACCCCATTTTCTCTTTCCTTATGTCTTATTATAAGAGTCTCAGGTGAATGAGTCGATTTGGATTGGTTTTGGATGGAAATGAGATAATTAGTCTCTTTAAGGAAGGTTTATTTTGGAAAAGTTAACCGGATGTTGACTATTGAGTCAGAGGGCTCGGATGTGATTTTCGGTGCTTACTGGTTGAGAATATCTGTCTTTAACTATTTTTAAAAGAAAATTTTTGAAACTTTACTGGTTTACTGCTTAACTGATTTACTGCTTGAGATAGCGTTAATTGTGCCTTAATGAGATTTCATGCTTTCAGTTATTATTTATTTTTATTACTCACTGGGTCAGAGTACTCACGTTACTCCCTGCACCGTGTGTACAGATACAGGCATAGCAGAGTTCGTTCCTGAGCGCTGATTCCTTCCAGACCAGGCGGACTAGAAGTGACGAGGTAGTTGTCAACGTCCACAGCCCTGTTTTCTCCCTTATCTTCTGTATTTTCATTATCTTCAGACTTTGTTCCTAGTTCCGGACTTTGTAGGATTCTAGTAAACTCTGTAGTAGCTCGTCACTTGTGACACCCCGATTTCGGGTTATGTCGGGATGGTTCCCTGTTTATCACTTTTCTTCCGCACTTATGATAATTTTATTAATGTTTTAGACTTATTCATGCTAAGTAATTAATAAAGAGGTGTTGATATTTTGTTGCCTGGCCTTGTCTTCACAAGAGGTGCCATCACGACCGGGTTTGTGAATTGGGTCGTGACACAAGTTCCCGTTTATATTTTTTTTACGTTCTTTTTGTGCTTCACAATTCCATTGTGCTTTCCATTTTTCTTCTCCCACCTCCTTCAGTTCCTCCCTCATTTCTGCAATAATTCCATCGCTTTCGCTTTGTGCTTCCTGTTGGCGTAAACACATATTATGTAGAAACTACAGTTTTTCTTTGTAGTATTCCTGATAACATGGCTCATCAACCCGTTCCTCAAACTCACAAATAGGTTCGCCGGGAACCTTGTAAAACTGGTTCATACAGTGCCAGTAGCGGCGTCCAGCTTCGCCACCATCCCAACAACTTTGCATCACGTATGATTTTCCATAGTAGCACTTTGGTGGACGAAGAGGTTGAGCCATATAATGAAATATGTGCTTTTAGTAAAAAAAAAAAAACCATACTTTTAATGAAATATCTGCTTTTAGTAAATTTTGAGCATACAAAATAACTACAATGAGCCTGTTATTTATAGGTGAGGCAAAATAATTAATTCGCAGTATAGTACAGCATTTTATGGAGTTGTCTTGTTGTTATGAAAAAGATGAAAACCACGTGAAAAAAGCTATTGTCTTGGAGAAAAATTTAATAATTAATTCGCAGTATAGTACTGCATTTTATGGAGTTGTCTTGTCGTTCTGAAAAGATGAAAACCATGTGAAAAAAGCTGCTTTCTTGCAGAAAAAATTAATAATTAATTCGCAGTATGTTACTATATTTTTTGGAGTTGTCTTGTCGTTAAAAATTTAATAATTAATTCGCAGTATAGTATTACGTTTTATGAGTTGTCTTGTCGTTTTGAAAAAGATGAAAACCATGTAAAAAAAGCTGATTTCTTGCAGAAAAATTTAATAATTAATTTGCAGTATAGTACTATGCTTTTTGGAGTTGTCTTGTAGTTAAAAATTTAATAATTAATTCGCAATATAGTACTACGTTTTATGAAGTTATCTTGTCGTTCTGAAAAAGATGAAACCCATGTGAAAAAAGCTGATTTCTTATAGAAAAATTTAATAATTAATTTGCAGTATAGTACTACGCTTTTTGGAGTTGTCTTGTCGTTCTGAAAAAGATGAAATCCATGTCAAAAAAACTGTTTTCTTTATGTTTCCTTTCAGTTCTACTGTTTGCTTTTGTGTTAGGTTTGCAAGGTTTGTGTTTGTGTTGTATTATTTAAGTTAAATTGTTGTTCAAACGCAATTAAAATAAAATTGTTGTTAAAAGATAATTGTTACCATTATTTACATAATGCACTATTTACACAAAGTAAAAACACAAGTAAATCAGTGAGTCCCGCAGCCTGTGTGCTTCAGTGCTGTTGCCGGCCTAAGTCGCATCCCCTATCGCTCGGGTACACTATCTGGATCATCGTCATCAAGCCGCCTCTTTATGTGAGGATGTGTAGCAGCATCGACACCACAGCTGGTAGGATCAGAAGAATAGGCCGTCGGGCCGTCAACAACCTACAAAACAAGTAGTAATCTTAGCATGTGAAAAAGTATATTTGTATTGAACAGGTTGATGTAAAATTTATAAGTCATTTCGACCATATAGAATTCAGAGTAATGAACAAAGTATTCGAAAATGTTGTCACCTGTAGGAGGGGCAGAAAACCGCATATGTCCAAGGCTGGGCCCATGCTTGCCCGGCACATGTTCCTATACAGGTATGCGAGAACAGTAGCACCCCAGTTGTACTGGGGTAAATCATCCAGCCGCTGAAGATGATGGAGAAAGTGCATACTCACAGTACTCTCCGAAGTGTTCGTTAACAAGACACACTAGAAAAGCAGGAGCAGCGCCAACCGCATCTACAACCGGTAATGTCAGGGTGCAAAAATGTCATATGATCTCTAATGGCTGACAAAAGAACGTGACTGCCCCCAGCGCCACCCTGAGGTCTATAACCAGTAAACTGCTCCATCATATCCAAAATTGTGCACGCGTCATGGATCTAATGTACTGGGCCAGTGCCACGGCCAGTCCATCTACGCGCATCCCGTACAAAACCTGAACACCCTCCAGCGTGATGGTGGCCTCTCCAGTGGGCAAGTGAAAAGTGTGCGTCCCCGGTCGCCACCGCTCTACCAATGCGATGATAAGAGACCAATCAAGCTGCATCCGTCCAAGCTCAAAAATAGTAGAGAAACCCGTAGCCTGTAGGCGCGCGACTACGCGAGCATGGAAAGGATGCTCCACGATGAACTCCTACAAATCATCAGCTCTCCTGGGGCGGAGAGCCTGCTCCGATAGTTGTCCCTCCCATACATAGGAGGACCTATGGTCGCCCTACAACACTAACAGTTGATCTTCGGCAGGTCCAGGATGCGCAGGCGGAGGAAAGGCCATGTCGTCTACTATAATTTAAACAAAATTAATTATGTGCGTTAGTTTAATAAATTAAATAATTATTTTTAATATTGGACTGAGTAATTATCTATGGGTTCGAGGGTCGATATTTGAGGCCCGGTAGCACCAAGCTATCCTTAATTATTATGTGTGTCATTTTCAATATTTTTTAGAAATTTGTTTGTTTAATAAATTAAATTAAAATTCTTGAATTGGACTTAATAATTATGTATGCCCTTCCAGGCTCGATATTTGAGGCCCGGTAGAACCAAGCTATACTTAATTATTTTGTGTGTCATTTTCAATATTTTTTAGAAATTTGTTAGTCTAATTAATTAAATTAAAAATTCTTGAATTGTACTTAATAATTATGAATAGCTTCCAGGCTCGATATTTGAGGCCCGATAGCACCAAGCTATACTTAATTATTATGTGTGTAATTTCAAACATTTTTTTAGAAATTTATTTGTTTAATAAATTAAATTAAAAATCTTGAATTGGACTTAATAATTATGTATGCCTTTCCAGGCTCGATATTTGAGGCCCGGTCGCACCAAGTTATCCTTAATTATCGTGCGCGTGAATTTCAGTTACCGATGGAATGTTGTTAGAATAAAGAATTAAATTAAAAAATATTGAATTGGACTGAATAATTATGTATGGGTTCCCAGGCTCGATAATTGACCCCTGGTAGCGCCAATTTATCCTTAATTATTATGCGTGTCAATTTCAGCATTTTTACAATTTTGTTAATTTAATAAATTAAATAATTAATTATTGAATTGGACTGAGAAATTATCTATGAGTTCCGGGCTCGATATTTGAGTTATTTGACAACATATATTAATTTGTTACTTTTGTAAGTTTATTTTTATAAATTAAATAGTTAATTTTATAAAGTGTTATTGGATAGAGTTTGCAGTTACTACATACTTAAGGCTCTATATTTTGCATTCTACGCTAAAAGGCTCTATATTTTACTAAGCTAAAAGGCTCTATATTTTACTATGCTAAAAGGCTCTATATTTTACTACACTAAAAGGATCTTTATTTTACTACGCTAAAAGGTCACTATTACATATAAAAACAACAAACATAACATACAAATATGAACATCGGACTAAATAAATAATATTTATTTATTATTTAACCAAATAAAAATATAACATTAACAATACAAATTATTTATCAAATTTTAACATTTTTTTTATCCCAAAGCTAATAAATCAATCCGGGTACAAATAAGATACAAATTTAAATACAAACATAACACAAATTAACACGGAAACACAATAAACAATACTAATACGAGCTTCGACATAAACAAAATCGAAATACCTCAATTTAAGTTTTTTGAATTTGATTGAAATCGAATTTTTGCACCCGAAAGAAGGAATCCGAAGCTTGTCTTGTGTGTGGGGCCTACACTCTTTGCTTTTTAGGTGACGGGTGGGCCCAAAATTTGTTTTTTATTTGACGAAGGGGGACCAATGGGGAGCAGGTTGTTTTTTAATGGGGGAGGAGTGGTCTGCGAATTGTCTTGGGGAAGAAGGAGGGCCTTTATTTTATTCAAGCAATTCGCAGTACTATACTGCGCATTACTAATTCGCAGTATAGTATTGCGAATTGTTTGGCCCAAAAATCAAAGTGTACTCAATTCGCAGTATTGTACTGCGAATTAGGTAAAAAAAATTTAATAATTCGCAGTTGAGTACTGCGAATTACTTTAACGGCTAAATTTCCATTAAAGTAATTCGCAGTATAGTAATGCGAATTAGGTATATATGTAACTTTTTTTAGTAGTAAAAACGTATTTTTTGTCCAAAAAACACTACAAAAGTTTCGAATAGTGATACATCTAAAGTGATAATATCAACTAAATTCATTGAGATAAGGAAACATGAAAGCAATCAGTATTGAAATGGAAGAAGAGAAGAAGTAGAGAGATACAAAGATGAGGTGAAAAAGATGAGATGGAATTATTTTTTGTTAGTGCATTACACGTGAGTACTCCCGTCTATAAACTCCACTTAACCAACTCCAACTAACTCCTCATTCCTATTTACAATTTAGTTCCTCAATCAGTTACAAGTGTATCCTAGTCTATACAGCAATACTCCCCTTCAAGCTGGGGGATGAAACACATTGAGCATACCAAGCTTGGACAAGAGAAAGATATTATGGTGCAAGTTGTCATTTGGTCATGAGGTCAACCAACTGCAAACGGGTAGAAATATATTATGGTGCAAGTTGTCCGTTCTTTATCTTCTCTCGAAAAAATTGGCAATCGATCTTCATGTGCTTAGTTCGTTCAAGGAATATAGGATTAGCAGTTATTTGCTAAACTGCTTTACCATCACAGTGTAAAAACACTAGTTGCCGAACATAGACATGTAGTTCCTTTAGCAATCTTAAGAACCATGTGATTTCTGCAGCTGCAGCTGCTGCTGCCAGACTCCTGTACTCAGCTTCAATTGAGCTCTGATTGACAGTTTGTTGCTTTTTTAACTTCCGTGAAAATAATTAAAGAAATCTTAGTTTGATGATATACTATGTGACAGTCCTTCTAGTATTAGTACAAGAGGCTCAGTCTAAATCACAATAAGCAAATAATGTGTATATAGGCCTTGTGCTTAGAAAAATACCAAGACCTGGTGTTGTATTTACATATCTCACAACTCGTAAGGCTGCATTCCAATGGGATTATTTGGGATGTCCATGAACTGCAAAACTAAGATCTGGTCTGGTGATGGTCAAGTAGATCAGTTTCCCAATTAGTCTTTGGTAGCTCGCCAAAAAACTCACAAAAAACTGGCGAGTTCACTCATCTGATGTCACGACCCGGATTTTCCACCATCGGGATCGTGATGGCGCCTACCTGTGGTAGCTAGGCAAGCCAACTTATTTATCTTTTCATTAATAAACAAATCTGTCAATTTATAGCATCAATAAGAAATATAGAATTCAATAATAATAATAATAATAATAATAATAATAATAATAATAATAATAATAGTGGGAGTCTAATTTATAAGTCTGAATCAAACGCGGAATAGTCAATAATAGCCTCTACCCAAGATTTGGTGTCACATTACTCACTAACCACTAAGAATATACTAAATACAAAGGTCTGAAAGAAACATAAAATGTTGTCTGTCTCGAAACAAGGAGGCAACAGTCTAAAAGAGAACATAAGGAAGAGACGTCGGGCCTGCGGAAGCCTGCAAGTCTACCTCGGTCTCGTAAAATGGAAGCCTGCTCCCGCACTAATGCTGTTGCTTCTCCTCAAAACCTGGACCTGTGCAAAAATGCACAGAAGTGTAGCATCGGCACAACCGACCCCATGTGCTGGTAAGTGTCTAGCCTAACCCCGATGAAGTAGTGACGAGGCTAGACCGGACACCACATAAACCGGTGCAGTTATAAATATACAATGGAAACAAAATACCAAACAACTAACAATATGAGAGGGGGAAACATGCTATGGGGAGATAACAATAGTAACAGTAATCTCGAGTAACAAACTAAAGCAGCTTAGATTCACAATGAACAAGGAATCAATATTCAATATAAACACATGGTATCAATAATTGTTGCGGCGTGCAACCCGGTCCATAATTACCATTGTTGCGGCATGCAACCCAATCCACAAATACCACTTTTGCGGCATACAACCTGACCCATATCATTTATCATATATCATTGTTGCGGCGCGCAACCCGATCCTCATATAATATTGTTGCGGCATGCAACCCAATCCTCAATATCATTGTTGCGGCGCGCAACGCAATCCATATCATTCAACAGTCTGACTCCCCAAACAACAGTCACAATTGAGGGGCATAAAAATAAGCCAATATTTGACGAAATCCCGGCAAAGGAGAGAATCAAACAAGTTCTACCAAACGTCCCGAAAAGGGAATAATCAACAACGCTTTCTCTTTCTTACTTTTCTTATTTTATAGTCCACTCTACCATTTTGGGCCAACGCTCCAAAGAATCAAGTCATTTCATATACTTTAAATATTCGTATCACAATTCGAGGCAATGCTTGTAGGTATCAAATAATCATATCACCGTTCACATATTATTCACAACATATAGAATCCTCCAATAAGCACGGAATTCACAAATAATTCATGGTAATCACATTATAAGGACTCACGGTCATGCTAGACACTAATGTATAGATACTCGTCACCATGCCTATACATCGTACTCGATCACATAGCAATTAGCAACAAGACTCAACTCCTATTCCCTCAAGCTAGGGTTAAACCAAATACTTACCTCAAATCCTTGAAATCCACTTAATCCTCAACTATCACTTTACCTCGCGGTTCCACCTCCAATTCGCTCGAATCCACAAATTGCTCAATTACTTTAATAAACACTATATGAATCAATTTGAATGCATAAAAATTAATCTCCCAAGTTTTTTTTTTCCAAAAATTCCAAAATCGCCCTCGGGCCCACATGGTCGAAACCCAGGTTCGAACCAAAACCCGGTTACCCATTCCCCCACGAATTCAAATATGTAATTGTTTTGAAATCGGACCTCAAATCGAGGTCCAACTCCCCAATTTCTAGAAAACCTAGATTCTACCCAAAAACCCCAATTTCACCCATAAAAATCCTTGATTTTAAGTGGAAAACATTTTAATGATGTTAAAAATGGAAAGAATTGAGTAAAAATCAACTTACAATTGATTTGGGATGAAGTTTGCGCTTGAAAAATCGCCTATGGTGTTTGGGTTTTGAAAGAATGGTGAAAAGTGATGAAAATTTGACTAAGTATAAAATTTGCTGGGCCTCGGATGTGGGAATTGCGAACTAGGGTTCGCAATTGCGAACCCCGACCTGCTAAGCTGGGAATTGCGAACACAGCTTCGCATTTGCGAAGCCAGACCAAAACTGGGATTTCCCCATTTGCTAAAGGGGCCTCGCAATTGCGAACCATGTCCCATCGCGTTTGCGATCATTCCTTTAGCATTTGCGATACCTGCCAGGCCTCCCTTTTATCGCATTTGCGATCAAGTAGTCGCATTTGCGATTACTTCTTCGCAAATGCGAAGACACCAGAAATGAGAAATACCAGATTTTCAAAACATGAGAAATGAAATCTGATGCCTATCCAAAACTCACCCGAGCCCTCGGGGCTCCAAACCAAATATGCACACAACCTCAAAAATATCCTACGGACTTATCCGTGCGATCAAATCGCCAGAGTAACATCATATACATAGACAAGCCTCAAAAAACATGATTTTATTCTAAACTTCATAAACTTTCAAATTTGGAACTTATAGTCCGAAACACGTCAAGCGAGATCCGATTTCGACCAAATTTCACAGAAAGCGCTTAAATAATATATAAGACTTGTACCGGGCGTCGGAACCAAAATACGAGCCCTATACCATAGTCTTTTAATCAATTTTCATTTCCTTTTTCCTTAATAATTTCAGAAAAACAATTTCACAGAAAAATTCTTTCCTCGGGCTCTAGACCTCAGAATTCGACTCCGGGCACATGCCCGAGTCCCATATTTTTCTATGGACCTCCCAGGATCGTCCAATCTCGGGTCCGGGTCCGTTTACCCAAAATGTTGACCAAAGTCAACTTTAATCATATTAATATCAAGATTCATCATTTTTCACACAGAATTCATATTTAAGCCTTCCAGCTACATGCCCGGACTGCGCACGCAAATCGAGGCAAGTAAA
>MU665515.1:116877-133490 GCA_026770625.1 Nicotiana glauca
AGTCTATAAGCCACCTCTCCTACTCGATCAAGAATCTCAAACGAACCAATGTACCTAGGGCTAAGCTTGCCCTTCTTTCCGAACCTCATCACGCCCTTCATAGGCGACACCCGGAGCAATACCCGCTCTCCAACCATGAAAGCTACGTCTCGAACCTTGCTATCTGCATAACTCTTCTGTCTAGACTGAGCTGAACGAAGTTTGTCCTGAATGATCTTGACCTTGTCCAAGGCCTCCTGAACCAAATCTGTACCTATCAACCGAGCCTCTCCCAGCTCAAACCATCCAACCGAAGACCGACATCACCTGCCATATAAGGCCTCATAAGGAGCCATCTAGATGCTCGACTGGTAGCTGTTGTTGTAAGCAAACTCCGCCAAAGGTAAGAACTGATCCCACGAACCTCCAAAATCAATAGCGCAAGCTCGGAGCATATCCTCCAAAATCTAAATGGTCCGCTCGGACTGACCGTCCGTCTGGGGATGGAATGATGTGCTCGAGTCCACCCGTGTACCTAACTCTCGCTGAATTGCTCTCCAGAAACGTGAGGTAAACTGCGTACCCCGGTTCGAAATGATGGATACCTGCACACCATGAAGGCGGACAATCTCCTGGATATAAATCTCAGCTAACCTCTCGGATAAATAGGAGACTGCCACTGGAATGAAATGCGCTGAATTAGTCAGCCTATCAATAATGACCCAAATAGCATCAAACTTCTTCCGAGTCAACGGAAGTCTAGTAACAAAATCCATGGTAATCCTCTCCCACTTCTACTAGGGGAGCGCAATGCTCTAAAACAAACCACCGGGCCTCTGATGCTCATACTTGACCTACTGACAGTTCAAACACCGAGCCACATATGCAACAATATCCTTCTTCATCCTACGCCACCAATAATGCTGCCGCAAGTCCTGATACATCTTCGCGGCGCCCAAGTGAATAGAATACCGAGAACTATGGGCCTCCGCTAAGATCAACCCTCGAATCCCATCAACATTGGGCACACAAACTCACCCCTGCAATCTCAAAACACCATCATCATCTAAGGTCACCTTCGTGGCACCCCCACGCTGCATCGTGTCTCTCAGGACACACAAATGGGGATCATCAAGCTACCGATCGCGGATACGCTCCAAGAGAGAAGAACGAGCGACCATGCAAGCTAACACTTTGCTAGGCACAGAAATATCTAATCTCACCAATCGATTGGCCAAAGCCTGAACATATAAAGCAAGCGGTCTCTGGCTGGCCGGAATATAAGTAAGACTACCCATGCTGGCGGACTTCCTACTCAATGCATCGGCCACCACATTGGCCTTACCCGGGTGATACAAGATAGTAACATCATAATCTTTCAACAACTCTAACCACCTTCGCTGCCTCACATTCAACTCCTTCTGCTTGAACAGGTACTGAAGGCTCTTGTGATTCGTGTACACCTCACACGTCACGCCATATAGATAATGCCTCCAAATCTTCAAAGCATTTACAATAGCTGCCAACTCTAGATGATAAACCGGATAATTCTTCTCGTGGATCTTCAACTATCTCGAAGCATAGGCAATGACTTTGCCATAATGGATCAATACTACACCAAGCCCAATACGGGAAGCATCACAATAAATTGTGTAAGGCCCTGAACCCGTGGGCAAAACCAACACCGGTGTCGTGGTCAGAGCTGTCTTGAGCTTCTGAAAGCTCGCCTCACACTCATCTGGCCATCTGAACTGGGCGCCCTTCTGGGTCAATATGGTCATCGGGGCTGCAATAGACAAAAATCCCTCCACGAACCGACGGTAATAACCTGCTAACCCAAGAAACTCCGAATCTCGGTCGCTGAAGCTGGTCGAGGCCAATTCTTGACTACCTCAATCTTCTTCGAGTCCACCTGAATACCCTCTGCTGATATAATATGACCCAGAACTGCAACTGAACTCAACCAGAACTCGCACTTCGAAAACGTAGCATATAACTGACTATCCTTCAGAGTCTGAAGAACTACTCTGAGGTGCTGCTCGTGCTCTCCTTGGCTGCGGGAGTACACCAGAATATCATCAATAAAGACTATCACGAATAAGTCTAAATATGGCCTGAACACTCGGTTCATCAACTCCATAAATGCTGCTGGGGCATTGGTCAACCCAAATGACATGACTAAAAACTCATAGTGCCCATACCAAATGCGGAATACTGTCTTAGGGACATCAGACGCCCTAATCCTCAGCTTATGGTAGCCAGATCTCAAGTCTATCTTTGAAAACACCTTTGCTCCCTGAAGCTGGTCAAATAAATCATCAATCCTCGGCAGTGGATACTTGATCTTTATCGTCACTTCATTCAATTGCCCGTAATCAATACACATCTGCATCGAACCATCCTTCTTCTCCATAAATAACATCGGCGCACCCCTAAGGAGAAACACTAGGCCTGATAAAACCCTTCTCTAGTAAATCCTGCAACTGGTCCTTCAACTCTAGCAGGGCCATGCGATACGGCGGAATAGAAATGGGCTGTGTGCCTAGAGCCAGGTCAATACAGAAATCAATATCCTTGTCGGGGGGCATACCCGGCAGGTCTGAAGGGAAAACCTTGGGGAACTTTCGTACAATAGGAACAGAGTCAATAGAAGGAACCGCTGCGCTGGAGTCGCGAACATACGCCAGATAAGATAAACACCCCTTCTCGACCATGCATCGAGCCTTAACATATGAAATAACACTGCGGGTGGCATGACCTGGGGTCCCTCTCCACTCTAGTCGGGGCAATTCTGGCAAAGCCAAGGTCATGGTCTTGGCGTGACAATCCAAGATAGCTTGATACGGGGACACCCAATCCATCCCTAATATAACGTCGAAATCCACCATATCTAAAAGCAATAAATCAACACGGGTCTCAAGACCCTCAAACACAACCACACATGAACGATGCACCCGGTTGACTACTATGGAGTCACCCACCGGTGTAGATACATAAATAGGAATGTCCAAAGCATAACTAGACATAGCCAGGTAGGGTGCAAAATAGGACGACACATATGAATATGTAGACCCAGGGTCAAATAGCACTGACACATCTCTATCACAAACCAGAATAGTACCTGTACTAACGGCACCTGACGACTCAGCCTCTGGTCTGGCTGACAAAGCATAAAATCGGGGCTCAGCCCCACCTCCCTGAACCATGTCTCTGGGACGATTGGCTACCGGATGACCCCTACCTCTGGCGGTCCGGCCTCTAACTCTATGGTCTCGACCTCCACTTCTAT
This sequence comes from Nicotiana glauca, assembly GCA_026770625.1. Taxonomy (NCBI): domain Eukaryota; kingdom Viridiplantae; phylum Streptophyta; class Magnoliopsida; order Solanales; family Solanaceae; genus Nicotiana; species Nicotiana glauca. The sequence goes on from MU665515.1 coordinate 120,146, forward strand.
GATCCCTACCCCCGCCCCTGGTTGGCTGGGCAGACTGTGGGTCACCTGGTGCCTGAATCATGGGGCTAGGACCCTGCTGCTGTGACTGTGTACCCCTCAATCTCGGGCAAGCTCTCCTGATATGACCATACTCACCACACTCATAACATCCCTATGTACGATGAGACTGGCCCTAATGACCCGAATGACCTCCACGAAAACTCTGAAGAGGCGGTGCACTAATGGGAGCTGGCGGTTCACTGAGTGACTGTTGATCGGAATAATACCCACGAAAACCACTATCACCTGGGGCACCCTGCGAAACCTGGAGGGGCTGACTGAAAGGGCCTGGAAGGCTAACCCCTATCATAAGAATACCGGCCTCCAGATGAGGCACCACTGAATCGACCTGAGTGACGAGGTCTCTTGTCTGTCCTATGACCAGCCCCCTGTGGCAGAACCATCTTGATCCTCCGAGCCTCGTTGGCCGCCTCCTGAAAAGTAATGTCACTACCCGCCTCTTTGGCCATCTGAAGACGAATAAGCTGGATCAAACCATCAATAAATCTCCTCACCCTCTCCCTCTCAGTGGGGAGTATGACAAGGGCGTAGTGAGCTAGATCGATAAACCGGGTCTCATACTGAGTGACTGTCATAGACCCCTATTGGAGGCACTCAAACTGCCTCTGGTAAGCATCCCTCTGAGTAACGGGAAGAAACCTTTTTAAAAACAACTCTGAAAAAGGATCCCAAGTCAAAGGCGGCGACCTTACTGGTTTGGCTAAACAGTAATCCCTCCACCAAGTCTTGGCAGATCCAGATAGACGAAAAGCCGTAAAATCAACTCCATTGGACTCCACAATGCCCATGTTTCGAAGAACCTCGTGGCAGGTATATAAGAAATCCTGGGGGTCCTCAGAAGAAGCTCCGCTGAATGTAACAGTGAAGAGCTTGGTGAACCTGTCCAGCCTCCACAAAGCATCTGCAGACATAGCCGCTCCATCGCCGGTCTGAGATACTACCCCCGGCTGAACTGCCACAGTTGGCTGAACCACTGGAATCTGACCCTGGGGAGCTACCTGCTCCGGGGTACGTGTAGCAGGAGTCTGGGCTCCTCCTCCATCCTGAGAAGTGGCTGGTGCTATAGGAAGCAATCCTGCTCGAGTGACGCTTTCCATGAGGCCTACTAACTGGACCAAGGCGTCCTGGAGAACTGAGGTAACTATAAACCCCTCTGGGACCTGAGTTGGGCCCACTGGAGCTGCTGGGACTGGGGTTGGAACCTCCTCGTCAAAACTGACCTGAGGCTCCGCCGCTGGTGCTGCTACTTGGGGCTGAGCTCTGCCCCTACCTAGGCCTCTAGCACGGCCTCGTCCTCTGCCCCCAGTGGGAGCTACTTGGGGCTCAGATTGATGGTCTGTAGATGAAGAAGCACGTGTTCTTGCCATCTGCGAGAAAACAGAGTGGAAGTCCAATTAGCATTGAGAAACAAAACTACACAACAAGAAAGAACAAAGGAGAGATTTTTCCTAACTTGGCAGCCTCTGGGGGATAAGTACAGACGTCTCCGTACCGATCCCTCAGACCCTACTAAGTTTGTCTGTGAGTTGTGAGACCTACATAACCTAGTGCTCTGATACCAACTTGTCACGACCCGGATTTCCCACCATCGAGATCGTGATGGTGCCTACTCGTGGTAGCTAGGCAAGCCAACTTATTTACCTTTTCATTAATAAACAAATCTGTCAATAAGTTATAGCATCAACAAGAAATATAGAATTCAATAATAACAATAATAATAATGATAATAATAGCGGAAGTCTAATTTATAAGTCTTAATCAAACGCGAAATAGTCAATAATAGCCTCTAACCAAGATTTGGTCTCACATTACTCACGAACCACTAAGAATATACTAAATACAAAGGTCTGAAAGAAACATAAAATGATGTCTGTCTCGAAACAAGGAGGCAACAATCTAAAAGAGAACATAAGGAAAAAACGCCGGGCATGCGGACACCTGCAAGTCTACCTCGATCTCGTAAAATGGAAGTCTGCTCCCGCACTAATGCTGCTGCTGCTCCTCAAAACCTTGACCCGTGCATAAATGCACAGAAGTGTAGCATCAGCACAACCGACCCCATGTGCTGGTAAGTGTCTAGCCTAACCCCGGCGAAGTAGTGACGAGGCTAGACCGGACACTACATAAACCTGTGCAGTTAAAAATATAGAACGGAAACGAAATACCAAATAACTAACAATATGGGAGGGGCAAACATGCTATGGGGAGATAACAATAGTAACAGTAATCTCGAGTAACAAACTAAAGCAGCTTAGATTAACAATGAACAAGGAATCAATACTCAATATAAACACATGGTATTAATAACTGTTGCGGCGTGCAACCTGGTCCATAATTACCATTGTTGTGGTGTGCAACCCGATCCATAAATACCACTGTTGCAGCGTGCAACCCGACCCATATCATTTATCATATATCATTGTTGCAGCGCGCAACCCGATCCTCATATAATATTGTTGCGGCGTGCAATCTGATCCTCAATATCATTGTTGTGGCGCGCAACCCGATCCATATCATTCAACAGTCTGACTCCCCAAACAACGGTCACAATTAAGGGGCATAAAAATAAGCCAATATTTGACGAAATCCCGGCAAGGGAAAGAATCCAACAAGTTCAACCAAACGTCCCGACAAGGGAATAATCAACAACGCTTTCTCTTTCTTACTTTTCTTATGTTATAGTCCACTCTACCATTTTGAGCCAACGCTCCAAAGAATCAAGTCATTTCATATACTTTCAATATTCGTATCACAATTCGAGGCAATGCTTCTAGGTATCAAAAAATCATATCACCGTTCACATATTATTCACAGCATATAGACTCCTCCAATAAGCACGGAATTCACAACCAATTCATGATATTCACATTATAAGGACTCACGGTCATGCTAGACACTAATGTATAGATACTTGTCACCATGCCTATACATCGTACTCGATCACATAGCAATTAGCAACAAGACTCAACTCTAATTCCCTCAAGCTAGGGTTAAACCAAACACTTACCTCAAATCCTTGAAATCCACTGAATCCTCAAGTATTGCTTTACCTCGCGGTTCCACCTCCAATTCGCTCGAATCTAATCACAAATTGCTCAATTACTTTAACAAACACTATATGAATCAATTTGAATGCATAAAAATGAATCTCCCAAGTTTTTTTTTTAAATTCCAAAATTGCCCCCGGCCTACATGGTCAAAACCCGAGGTTCGAACCAAAACCCGGTTACCCATTCCCCCACGAATTCAAATATGTAATTTGTTTTTAAATCGGACCTCAAATCGAGGTCCAACTCCCCAATTTCTAGAAAACCTAGGTTCTACCCAAAAACCACAATTTCACCCATGAAAATCCTTGATTTCAAGTGGAAAACATGTTTAATGATGTTAAAGATTGAAAGAATTGAGTAAAAATCAACTTACAATTGATTTGGGATGAAGTTTGCTCTTGAAAAATCGCCTATGGTGTTTGGGTTTTGAAAGAATGATGAAAAGTGATGAAAATTCGACTAAGTATAAAATTTGCTGGGCCTCGGATGTGGGAATTACGAACTGGGTTCGCAATTGCAAACCCCGACCTGCTAAGCTGGGAATTGCGAACACAGCTTCACATTCGCGAAGCCAAGCCAAAACTGGGACTTCCGCATTTGCGAAAGGGGCCTCGCAATTGCGAACCATGGCCCATCGCATTTGCGATCATTCCTTTTGCATTTGCGATACCTTCCAGGCCTCCCTTTTTATCGCATTTGCGATCAAGTTGTCGCATTTGCGATATTGCATTTGCGATTACTTCTTCGCAAATGCGAAGACACCAGAACTGAGAAATACCAGATTTTTAAAACATGAGAAATAAAATCCGATGCCTATCCAAAACTCACCCGTACCCTCGGGGCTCCAAACCAAATATGCACACAACCTCAAAAACATCCTACGGACTTATCCGTGCGATCACATCGCCATAGTAACATCATATACATAGAATCAAGCCTCAAAACACATGATTTTCTTATAAACTTCATAAACTTTCAAATTTGGAACTTATAGTCCGACACACGTTAAGCGCCATCCGATTTCGACCAAACTTCACAGATAGCGCTTAAACAGTATATAAGACTTGTACCGGGCATCGGAACCAAAATATGAGCCCGATACCACAGTCTTTTAATCAATTTTCATTTCCTTTTTTCTTAATAATTTCAAAAAAATAATTTCACAGAGAAATTCTTTCCTCGGGCTCTAGACCTCGGAATTTGACTCCGGGCACATGCCCATATTTTTCTACGGACCTTCCAGGACCATCCAATCTCGGGTCCGGGTCCGTTTACCCAAAATGTTGACCAAAGTCAACTTTAATCATATTAATATCAAGATTCATCATTTTTCATACAGAATTCATATTTAAGCCTTCCGGCTATACGCCTGGACTGTGCACGTAAATTGAGGCAAGTAAAAATTGAGGTTTTCAAGACCTTGGAAGCACGGAGTGGATGAGGAAATAGGTGATGACCCTTTGGGTCGTCACATCTGAGTCCCATGGTCCCCCCTCCCTCTTCTTCTCCTTCATCCACGTCATCATGTAAATAACCGAATTCTAACAACTAAATACTCTCCTCCATCTCACTCACGCACTCCTCTTCATTTGGACGGATTCTCGATTAATGGGAGTCGTAGGATTAGGAGACGAATTTCATTTTTCAGAGGAGGATTTTTTGTTGAGAATTTTTGGCCAGAAATTTGAGAGAGAAAAGTTGGGGGATTTGAAGAAGTTTATCTCCTCTGTTTGTTTTCAGGGATTTCCAGAAAAATTAAAAAAGAAATTCTGTTTTGTTTTCTCAATTTCTCTTTTTCAGATTTTTTGGTTGTTTTTAAATTTCAGAAAAAACCAAAAGATTTTTGATTCTTCCTCTTAATTTCGGACTTTGCTACAGCAATGGAGTTTGACTGAATTGTGGTTAAGTTGAAGCTCGTGTTCCAGTTGAGTTTGTCGTTCAAGGTTGAGTTCGTGATTCCTATTTCACCCTAAGTCATTTTACTCACGCAATATTAGTTCGTTGTTGGATTTCTATCATTGTATATTGACACCGAAGTTTAATCGAAAGCATTTTCAGGTTCATTTCTGATTTCCTTTTACTCTATCTTAGATGTTTGATTAAATTCAGTAGAGTTTGAACATGGAATCATCATTTAGTCTCCAGTTGCGTTTGAAAATTATATTTGATATGTCATTCTCGTTGTATGAATTCTGTTCTCACTATTTGATTTGTTTGAGCATGCTCGGTTAGTAAGAGTTGACCCGAATGCTTGTTTTATATGCCTTGAATGCTTTTAGCCGTTATTATGGTGTTGAAGTATCTCTTGACTCTTGAGTTAAGATGTTCCCGCTTTGAAACAAACGTTTTAATAATTTGCCAGTGAGTTTATTCATAGCTTCGACCGATTTTTTGTAACTTTCCTCTGAATTTTGTCTCATTTGATTGTCGATGTGTTGATCTTGATGTGCCTATTCTTTGGTTCATTCCGGGTTGATTTGATAGGTTTCGGTCGAGTTCTAGAAGTTGCAAGATTTAGAAGTTCATAAGCTTGATTCATGATGCAATATGCATTTTCGATATTATTTGATGTGATTTGAGGCCTCGAGCGAGTCCGTGTCAGGTTATAGAACTCGTTTGTGTGTTTATACGGCCCCCACGAGCCTCGAGTGTGTTTTGGACGAGTTTCGGATGTATTGTAGGGTTTTGAACAGGTCTGGTTCTGGTGTTTTCGCACCTGCGACCATGGAGCGCAGGTGCGGCTTCGCTTATGCGGTCAAGAAGGACTAGGAGCTTGTTCGCTTATGCGGAGGCTAGCACGCAGGTACGAAGGCCGCTTCGGCGGTCCAGTGATCGCAGCTGTGGAAAAATCTCGCTCCTGTAATTTACCCTTTCGCTTTTGCGGTGCCGCTGATGCAGCTGTATATCCGCAGATGCGGTCCCTGGCCTGGTTAGCTGAGTTCGCAGATGCGGACTCTTTCTCGCAAAAGCGGTCCCGCATATGCAGTTTCTTGTCCGCAGATGTGGAATTCCCGGCAGAATCATTTAAACGAGGGTTTGGCCCTTTTCTCCATATTTTGAGTTTTGAACTTCGATTTTGGGAGTTTCTTTTTGGATTTTTCAAGCAAATCGATTGGGTAAGTGTTCATCACCTAGAATTTAACATATTCCATGATTTTATCCTTATTTTCATCATTTAAATATTGTTTTGGGTTGAGGAAAATGATGGGTTTTGAAAATATTTCTAAAATGAAAAATCATGATTTGAGGGACCAAATGGTATTGGAATTTGATAATTTTTTTATGGTTGAACTCGTATCGGAATGGGTATTTGGTTTTTATAAAATTTGTCGGGTTCTAAGGTGCGGGCCTAGGGGTCAACTTTTGAACCGATTTTTTTTTTAATTTTGATAAAGATTGAGACTTTATGATCCGGAATAGTTTCTTATGAGTTTTATTTGTGCTTTACAGTTATTTTGGTTAGATTTGAGCCATCCGGAGGTCTTTTCACCTGCGAAGTTCATTTTAGAGTATTAATTTGTCTTCTTTGAGGTACGTATCTTGCCTAACCTTGTGTGGGGGATTTCCCTTAGGATTTGAGTCTTCTATATTGATTGTAGTTCATGTACGCGAGGTGACGAGTGCGTGCTCGAACTTATTTGTTGAAAGTTGGCCTTTAGGGTTCTTAGGTCCTTATACTCACTGTGTATGAAGTTTTTCGTGATACATTTGAGTTCCTATTTGCTGGTTTCACTTCTACATGCTTTAGTTAGAATTAATTGCTTTAGGATTCACTCTTATTGCCTATTTGACTCTTATGTGACTTAATGGAAGATTTTGCGTCTTTTATCGTCATGATATCTTTTTATAACTGCTTATCTTTAATTGATATTATTATCATCTCAGCATATAATTGTTTAGTCTTAATTGGAGTTATGATTATCTACTTGCTGCTTCCTTCTTATTTGCAAATTTCTGTATTGTTAGTTATATTGCGTAGTCTTTATGTATAATTCATACACTGTTCCTATACTCACAATTGTTAAGTTTGTTAGACTAGTGAGTGTCTTGACTGTTCCACATCACTACTCTACCGAGGTTAGTCTTGATAATTACTGGGCACCGTTGTGGTGTTCTCATACTATACTTCTGTACATTTTTTTGTATAGACCCAGGTATTGATCGTTAGTAGTTATGCGGATTCCGGCCGAGGAGACTCAAGGTAAACCTGTTGTTGCGTTCGCAAGCTTTGGAATCACCATCCTATTTGTATTCACACAGTTGTAATTATTTCTAAACATTTGTATTTAGAAGTTGTAGCGTACTCTGTAAAGCTTATGACTTGTACTACCGGTTTTGGGAAAATTATAAGTTTTATAAAAGATTCTATAACGAGATTGTTAGTCTTTGTTATTATTGTTGATATTCAATAAATATTAGGCTTACCTAATCCCTAAGATTAGGTTCCATTACGATACCCAACGGAGGGAAAATTGGGTCATGACAATGTGAGAGTCAGAGGACATAGGAACTTTAGTAACTGAGTGAACTCTTCTGCAATTTTATCTTTAAGGAAAGTGTCCCAAAGAGATACATGTGTCCTGAATCTCCACCATCCTTTTAGAGTGAGAGTCTATGTGATATCTTCCATCTTCCTTACCCCCACTCCATCCTCATCCTTACGTAGACAGAGTCTATTCCAAACAGTCCAGTGATAGTTGTTCTTTCCTTCAGAGGACCCCCAGAAAAAATTCTTGAAATATTTTTCTATAAGCTTGATGATGCCTTTAGGTGGATTCATGCAGATAGTATACGAGTAGGAAGGGACTGAAGAACACGTTTGATTAAGACCATCTCCCCCCATAGGATAGCATCTTCCTCTACCAACCATTAAGTCTTTTGACAATCTTGGCTAACATGCCATCAAATAGGCTGATTTTCTTCCTGCCATGATATATTGGACATCCAAGATAATTGAAAGGAAAGCATTTGTCTATGATTCCAGAAGCTCTTCTGATTCTGTTAATTCTACTAGCAGAGGTGTTTGGTGTAGTAACAAAGAAACTATTGTCATTGTTCACTTTTTGGCTTGATGCTTTTTCATACCTTCTTATCTGACTCATAATGAGTTTAATAGATTTCTTGTCTCTTCCAGTGAATATCTATAATGACCCGGCTGATCATTTTGAGAAATTATACTATGTTCAACGGCGTAAGGTCTGGAACAACTTCATAATATAAGTATCGACTTGCGTGCATGGTTGAATTCAATTAACGGATGATTCAGAGTCAAATTGGAAGAATAAATCTAGTTTTAGAAGTTTAAACGGTGAGAATTTGACCGGAATTGGACTTTTTAGGAAACGGCTCTGGAATGGGTTTTGGGTGATCTCAACAGCTTTGTATGGTGATTTTGGACTTAGGAATGCGTCCGGATTCGAATTTGGAGGTCCATAGGGTAATTTGAGGCGTTTCGGCGAAAGTTGGAAGAGTTGAAGTTTGGAAAGTAGAAAAGTTTTGACCCATAGTTGACTTTTGTGATATCGGGGTTGGAATGCGATTCCGAGAGTTGGAGAAGCTTCGTGATGTCATTTTGGACTTGTCTGCAAAATTTGGTGTCGTTCCGAGTTGATTTGATAGGTTTGGGCACAAGTTTTCGAAGTTGGAAGATTTAGAAGTTCATAGTTCGATTCATGGTGTGATTCATCATTTAGGCATTGTTTGATATGATTTGAGACCTCGAGCGAGTCTGTGTTAGGTTATATGACTTGTTTATATATTTAGATGGGGTCCCGGGGGACACGGATGTGTTTCAGATCATTTTGGGATATTTTGGATGCTAATTATCTGATATCTAGTGTTGTTCTACACGTTTACGTGAAGCCTCCCGCGTTCGTGAAGAAGAATTTGGCTTCTGGAAGTTTGCTCTACGCATTCGCCAGGGCATTCACACATTTGTGTAGAAGGAAATATCGCCTGCATAGGTCTAACTTCGGAGGCCCATATCTCACAATCTATAAGGAATTTGGAGATAATCCAAAAATAAAAGTTGTAGCCCTTTGTGTCTAATTTACATTACAGGCTATTCGGGGAGAGTTTGAAAATCTCTGCTGCATGGGGTTGAAATTGGAAGCTTATATCTTGCAATATATAATGACCCAGGAAATGAGAAACCTATAAAAATATAGCTCTTGGTATCTAGTTTTCAGAACATCAAACCATTTGTCATTTAGAGTTGTGTGCAAAAAGTTATGGCCATTATACTAAAGGCTGTCTGGAATGAGTTTGAAAATCGTTGACGAGGAATTTACTCATCGCGAACGCGAAGGAAGTGTCGCAACGCGAAGTATAACCCATGGGCAAGCAGAATATATTCCAAAATCGAGGGTTAGACCATTTTATTCATATCTTGACTTGTGGAGCTCGATATTGAGTGATTCTTTGAGGGTTTTACACACAAATCAATTGGGTAAGTATTCTTCATCTAGAATCTAACATATTCCATGATTTTATCTTCATTTTTATCATTTAAATTGTGTTTTGGTTTGGGGAAGGAGTTGATGTTTGAAAAAAAAATTCTAAAATGAAAAATCATAATTTGAGGGACCAAATGATATCGGAATTCGATAAATTTTGTATGGTTGAACCCATATCGGAATGGGTATTCGGTTTTTGTAAAATTTATTGGGTTTCGAGGTGCGGGCCCGGGGGTCGACTTTTGGATCGATTTTTGAATTTTGTTAAAGATTGAGACTTTATGATTCAGAGAGTTTCTCATGTATTTTATTTGTGCTTTGAAGTTATTTTGGTTAGATTTGAGTCGTTCAGAGATCTTTTCACCCGAGAAGTGCATTTTAGAGTATCGGTGTGTCGTCTTTGAGGTAAGTATCTTGCCTAACCTTGTGTGGGGGACTTCTCCTTAGGATTTGAGTCTTCTATGTTGATTGTAGTTCGTGTACGCGAGGTGACGAGTGCGTGCTCGGACTTATTTGTGGAAAATTAGCCTTTAGGGTTCTTAGGTATTTATATTCACTGTGTATGAATGTGTTCTTGATATGACTGAGTTTGCTATTTACCAGTTTCAACTCTACATGCTCAATTGGAATTAGTTGCTTCATGATTCACTCTTATTGCCTAATCGACTCCTATTTGACTTAACAAAAGAATTTCTCTTCTCCTATTGTCATGCTATCTTTTCATAGCTGTTTGTCTTATTTGAGAATCATTATTATCCTTCTTGAAATTTTGGTTAGTCTTAAGTGAAGCTAAAGATCATCTTTCCCTAATTATATTATGGAATATCCTCGAAATTGTCTAACCTTAAAAGGAGTTAGATAACCTATATTTTTGTTGACTTGCCCTTATTTGGGGCTACTTGACTCGCGTTGATTTCCTTGTTATTGACTTGTATATTGTGGGATCGTCGCTATACGTTAGTTTTCCCGTGTTGAACTGTTCGCTTTATCCCAGCATTCTTTTCTGTTCTGTGATTATTCCTTGTGAGCTGGTTCTACCGTTTCCTTGTGATTTACGGTCCTTGAGTTGATTACTTGTCTTACCTTGAATTATTGTCATTTTTGTTATTGTTATATGTATCGTGGTGATGTACGAGCTTTGTGTAGTGCTATGAATGTTATTTCTGTTGGTGGCACTGTGTATTTACTGTGGGACTATGGGACGATATCCCGGGAGATCCCCCTGCATGTTTACTTTGGGACTACGGATCGGTATTCCGGGAGATCCCCCTGCACATTTACTTTTGGGACTACGAGACTGCACCCGAGAGATTTACTGGATATTTATATTTGGACTAAGAGACGGTATCCCGGGAGATCCTCTGTAGATTTACGTTTAGGACTACGGGACGGTATCCTGGGAGATCCTCCGTTATTATCACCATGTTCTGAGCTGTTGTTTTTATTGATCCTATCCCTGCATAAATAGTATATGTGTTGCCTGTTCTTATCCTTATGCTTACTAGCTGGTATGAACTATGTTAGGACACTTGCACAAGCATACACGTGGCTAAGCACCCTTATCGGATAAGAGCCTCCGTGAGATTTCTGAATATAGATGCACACCCTTGTTTATTTTCCTTCCATGTGAGAATGAATCTTTTGGGCACGTGAGTTGTCAGTATGATTATGAGGTGTGATGAGGGCACATAATGCCAAGTGTTAGGGCTCAGGTATTGAGACCTGTATTGTATGATTATGAGATGAGGTGTCACGGGGTGACTTATATTCGAAGGATATTTATTTGAAAAGGTTATATTCGAAAGATATTAATTATTACAGAACTACTTCAGAAAAATATTTACTTGAAGAAGTATAATTCGAAATGTTCTTATCAACTAAAAGATTTGAGTAATTGATTGAAGTTGTTGGCTATGACCTAATATGAAAGTTGTCGTAGTTGCTGAGTCATGACCTGTCCTTACTGTATTTGTGAATTTCGAATTTGGGTTGTATTTTTGTTCACTTTTGTGAGCTTTATTATGGTTGTCCACTGTTATTTGATGTTTCTTTTACTTATTGTAGTTACTGTATTGTTAGAAATATTGCTTAGACTTTATATAGATATCACGTTCGGATGTTTCTATACTTATACGTGTTCTGCTTATTAGACCAGTGGGTGTCTTGACTGTTCCTCATCACTACTCCACCGAGGTTAGTCTTGATACCTACTGGGCACCGGTGGTGTGCTCATACTACACTTTTGCACATTTTTTTATGCAGATCGAGGTATTGTTTGCTAGTAGTTATGCGGAAACTTGCCGAGGAGACTCAAGGTAGCCCTGCTGCTGCGTTCGCAGGCTTCGAAGTCACCTTCCTATTTTATATTCACACTGTTGTACTTACTTCTATACGGTTTTGTTTAGAAGTTGTAGCAAAACTCTGTAGAGATTATGACTTATACTACCGGGTTTTGGAAATTTTATTTTGTAGAGATTTCTACTTCTAAATTGTTAAATTTCATTATTATTGTGTTAATTCAGCATGAGTTAGGCTTACCTAGTCCCTGCGATTAGGTGCCATCACGATACCCAAATGGAGGGAAAGTTAGGTCGTGACATAATGTCGTCAGCATAGGAAAGGTGCGTAATGATCGGATCTCTTTGATCCATACTAAATGGCGTGAAGTTATCATGTGTGCAAGTTTGTTTAAGGATCTGAAAAGTACCTCAGCGCCTATAATTAATAAAGAAGGAGATAGCGGGTCACCTTGTTTGAGACCTTGCGATGATGTAAAGAAGCCTTTTCTAGTACCATTAATCATGATAGAATACCACACATTGTTTATCAATATCCAGATGATATCAATCCAAGCTTTCAAAAAAACAAATTTCCTCATGACGAACATAAAAACATTCCAAGACATTCTATCATAGGCTTTAGCCATATCTAACTTGATAACCACATTACCTTTGTTGTTGTTTTCCTTTATATTGTGAACAATTTCTTGTGCTAATTGTACATTTTGTGTAATCATCCTGCCTTTGTCAAAACCACTCTAATTATCAAAGATTAGTTTCTCTAGCATAAGATTCAGCCTTCCAGATAGAATCTTAGAAATAATTTTTCTGGTGAAGTTGCTCAAACTAATGGGCCTGAACTCTGAGAATCTTGTTGAGGCATTGAATTTGGGAATGAGAATTAGGCATGTGTGAGTATAGAATTTTGTCATGCCTTTGCCTTTAAAGAAATTATGCACAAAGTCTATTATGTCGTACTTGATAATGTTCCAGTACTTTTGAAAAAAGGTACCGTTAAATCCATTCGGCCCAGCTGCACTTGAAGCATTCATACTAAATACAGTGTTTCTAAATTCCTCATCATCTGGAATAGCATTGAAAAGATCATTATCTTCCTCAGTGATACAACTTGGGATACAGATATCTTGATCCTTGAATGTCACGACCCAAAATCCACTAAGGGTCGTGTTGGCGCCGAACACCTCTGTTAGGCCAGCCAACAAACTCATCAATTAATTCCTCTTTTAATACTTTTAAAAAAATCTAAGGTTTTTCCTTCCAATTTTCATAAATAAAAGGGTTTTGCTTCAATTCAAATTAACAATAACAATTAAATCAAACTTTTCGGAAACCATCCCAGAACCCGGTGTCACAAGTGCATGAGCGACTACTGATAATGAAATAAAATACAACCTCTGTCCAGAATACAGTGGACAGGAAATAAATAATCAAAGTACATAAAGGAACTATACTAGCTGCAGGTCGCCTCGCAATTTGCAGC
>MU665515.1:139418-166002 GCA_026770625.1 Nicotiana glauca
ATTATTTAAATTTGAATTCAAGTAGTGAACTTTTATTTATAAAAATGGAAGGAAAAACCTTAGATTTTCAAAAGTATTAAAAGAGGAATTAATTGATAATTTAGTTGGCTGGCCTGACAGAGATGTCCGGCGCCACCACGACCCTTAGTGGATTTTGGGTCGTGACACTTATTGAGCTCTTCTCTGGATTGATCAGTGTTATTAAGAGTGTCTAGCTCTTCTAGATTTAGCATTTTATCTTCCCAGGTGTTGACTTGATCTAAAACATTTCCAACAACTTCTTTCGATCATTGAGTGAGATCCTTACCGAGGAGCTTCAATTTCTATTGTAGCCTCCACATGGAATTTCCAGGAATGTGTCTGCGCTAAACCTCTTCCACAGTTTCATGAATGATGGTTTCTCTGCCCAGAAGTCAATAAATTTAAAATATTTGATACCAGCTTGAAGGTCCTTCTGACACTTAATGAGAAGTGGCCTATGGTCTGAGCCAGTCCTAGCAAGGTGTCTGACCATGTTACTCTAGAATAGTTGGGACCATAGATCATTAACAAAAAATCTGACGAGTCTCTTACAAATCCTTTTCCTAGATTTCCAGTTGTTGCACCATGTGAATTTTGGGCCAACAAAACCCAAATCTGCGACCTTCACAATTATCCATACAACTATTAAACTCAAAACTTTTGTGAGGATTGCCGCATTTCTTCTCATCTTGATCCAATATGACATTGAATTCACCTCCAATGCACCAAGGACTTTTGATTTGCATGTGAATAGTTTCCAAAGTGCTCCAAAGATCTCTCCTTTCAGTAGCAGTGCATTTTTCATATACTACTGTAAGGTATATATAAAGGTGTTTAACATGTAGGCTGGGTCAGTCCGTGTTGAGAATAAAGGTGACCGGCAGGTTCCAATCTGGGCCAGTTACCGGTTTTTCAAATCGGGCTTAACAGTTTCGGATCTGAGTCCATCCGGAAAAAAATAAACCGGAACGGTTACAAAACGGACAGGTCGGGTTAGTATTTTTTAATTTGTATTTTGTATAACTGTCGTAATTTATATTAATATAAAGTGAAAATATAAAACAAAAAAATAATCTTATAAAAAGAGTGTTTGAATAAAAGGATGCATAGGCTTTAAAATTCTTATATATGAAATTTTAAATATTTCATTAAGAATTTAAGATAATAGAATACAATGAAGATGGAAAAAAAGTGCACTTATAATTTGCAAGTGCTTTTTTTATTTCAAACTTACAAATTAAAGCCTACATTTAACAACATGTGAATTAACGAAAAAAGAGTAAATTCAAAGGTTTTGCATTGCCTTAGTAAGTTCTTAATAATCAATATGAACTTCTTGGCCATCTTCTGGAGTGTGAAATTCATATGGGTTACCATGTGTTAATATATCTCCAAGTTTCTCATCTTATGGTCTATCAACATCTTCACGTCCCTGATTTCTTCGTTCCGATCTAATCCAATTTCTGAAACATACTAAAACTTCCAAAACATTTGCTTCCCAGTGAGAGACGGGTGTCTCCTAGTTGTTGTCTTGCTTGACTAAATGTACTCTCTGATGTAACAGTTGAAATTGGCAAATTCAATACGTCCCGAGCCATAGTGAAAAGAATAGGAAATTGCTTTTCATTCTCATGCCACCATCCCAATGGTGAAAATTTCTTTGTGCGAGACTCTTTTTGCTTTTTCAAGTAGAATTGAAGTTCATCAATGTTCCTGCTACTGGTTTGAGTGGTAGAAAATGTAGACCCAATATTAAAACCATCAAGACCTTCATCATCATTCATAGTAGTAGATGCAGTAGAAGTGGTATAATGCATAGTGGAATTAACATTGCCTACATTAAGAGCAACATCATCAACTATATTTGTGTAATAATTATATAAGTATTGTAAATAATCATTTAACTTGTTCATACAACAATATATATCTGGGGTTTCAGTTGGTCCAATCTCCATATAAGTGTATAAAATATTGATTAATTGATGACAATCAGAAATCTTAATAGAAGGATTTAAAACAGCACCAATTAAGTAAATCGGAGGAATTAGAAAGAAATATTTTTTGAATTTTGCTTGTAATTTTTTAACAGCATCCTTATATTTTTATTTCTTCTTAAATTCAGAGAGTAGAAAAGAAATATATGTACTAAAGTCGTAGTAACAGTAAGGTAATATGGTCCAGAAAACTCAACAGTAGCTGTATAAAATTTATGTAAAAATTTAACAACATCATTAATAGCCTCCCAAGTAGTAGTCGTTAACATACAGTTTGGATCAGTACAATGTGCATTAACAACTTTAGTTACTGGCAATCTATATTTGTAGCAACATTTTAAAAATAAGTACGTATAATTCCATCTAGTAACAATTTTGTCTGGCATGAATCTGGGGTTAAGGTTATGCTCGGTACACTTATTCTTAAATTTTCTAATTCTGGATTGTCTATTATTTTCTTGAATAACATAAACTACTCTTTTAACTTGAGTAATCTCAGTTGAAAATAAATCAAGGTCACTTTTAACAATTAAATTATAAACATGACATGCATACCTAACATGAAAAATTTCGTCAAGTGGTGGTTGCAAATGCAGTGTTAATATTAAAATTGCGACATTATTGTTAGAAGCATTATCAAAAGACATACACAATACTTTTTTCTTAAGATTATAAAATTCAACAACTTCGGAAATAGTAGTACTTATAAACATAGCAGTATGACTTTGATCATCATCATATTTAAAAGCGATAATACGTTTTTGCATACAATAATTATTATCTATCCAGTGACATGTAATTGTCAAATAATCATTTTCATTAATAGCATGGCCAAATCAGAAATTAGAGATATCAAATCTACAAGTACTTCTAGGGATTCCTTTAAATAAAGGATTATAAATCCTTTAAATAAACATAATAAGATATGATGAAGAAGCAAAAGAAAAAGGTAAACAACCCAAAGCAATATTTTTTGCTAAATCCTCACGATCCTTCATTTTATCATATTTCATAAGTCCTCAAGTACTAAGGTTTAGAGTTTCTTGACTTTCATCAAAATCATAGCCCCATTCTATAGGATGAGTAATTCTCATATGTCTACTAAGTGTCTCATTCCCCCTTAATTGTCCTCCAGTCTTATGTTTAAAATCCTCTTTATAAAGTTTGCATCTAACTCTATCAGTATTCTCTATTTCGTCAAAAAAATCCAAACCTTACTTCTTTTTCTCCGATTAGTAGTCGGAGCCGCAGGTGGTCTACTACTACCACCACGACCACCACCTCTGCTACCAACTCCAACACTACTAGGTGTAAGTAGTGTCTCATCTTCAACTTCTAATTCATTATCTTCTATACTAAAATCTTCCTGTAGTTGTTCATAATCTATATTATTACCAGGTGATGTTTCAGAAATATGTATAAAGTCATTTAAATTACTACCAGTTGTTAAAATAGTATCTCTTTTTCTATTTTCCCGATTTTCCCGATTACCAACATTTTTACAAATTTTTTTTTGCAGCATTAAACATATTGTGAAAATTTAACTACTAGCAAAATTAAATATACAAATAAAATATAGTAAATAAGAGAAAGAGTTGGAGGGAGTGCACCGAATTCCACAATAAAATGAACAGTTGATGATTTCACAACTCCAATGTTACCACGAAGAAACGTCAATTGTTCAAAGTTTGAAGTTCAATTGTTCAAGCTTCAAATAACAAATAATACGATAAATTAAATTTCAAAAAAATAAGATCCAAATAGTTGATTTCAATTTAGGTGAAGAATGAGAGAATGATAATTGAGAATTTGAGAAATGAGAGATGAGTGAAGAAATGAAGAAGAGGGGGTTGTATTTATAGTTTTTCAAAGGGCTAAATTTGTAATTACTAAAAGTATTATTTTTATAATAAAAAACTGCCCAAAAAGGGCTATTCTTACAATCAACCAGTTAGGCAATGACAAAATTGAAGCTGACTATTGCCAATGGTCATATCCCTTTCAAAAAATCAGAAAATAGCCGTTGAATCGAGCCAGATAACCGGTTCAACAGTATTTTTTATTGATCGAGTTTGATCGATCCGGGTAACCGGATTTTTTATACGGACCGATCCCCTAGCCCAGCTCACTCGGTCCCCTAACTACTGGTCCAGGTTATAACTAGTTTGGGCCAGTCCAGAAACGGGTCAACTCGGCCCGTTAAACAAGTATAAGTATATATCACAATTTGCAGGGTTGTAGTGCATCTTGATTGTAAATTGTTGGTAATTATTATCAATCACTCTGATTTGGTAGTTGCCAGACCAAAGAAATCAAATTTGACCATTCGTGTTGGGCACACAATGTTGATATCCTAAGAATCTCATGTACCTGTCAATCTTGTTCAAGCTAACAAAAGGTTCAAAAATAGCAACAAGTTACACCTCATAAATATTGATGAGTTTTTTAAGCCTGGGAATGGGTTTTTTTTATTTCACACCTCTAATATTCCAAAAGATGGAATTAATCATGGAAACAAGAATATTTGTTTGTACTCCCTTCCACATTGGAAGAGTTCAGTTTGTCTTTTGTCTTCCTTTCGATCTTTTTGCTTCTGTTCCTATCCTATTTGACCAGAGAGAAACCATCATTGTCTTCATGGTTGCTTTGAGCACTTTGTATCTGATCCTCGGAAATCCTCACTGTGACTTTATTTGAAGAATTAACCTCTCTATGTTGATCTAACCCCTTCCTGGGTTGTTCTCTATTTGTCAATGATTGTGGAGATTCTAGCTCAAGTTGAACCACCATATTAATTCCTGGCATTGCTTTGATCTCTGAAAGTATGCTAGCTGATCCCTCATTTGTCATGAGGTATTTATTTAGATCGTTATGAGCTTGTCCCTTTTCGTGAGCCATTTCCCCATGAATGTTGGTGGATTCTTACACTAACTCCTATGACCCATCAGAGGCATTGTTTGCTTGATTGATGTTGTAGCAATCGTTGGAATCATTTTTAGTATTGTCTTCACAAGTTTTTGTCTTTGTTTCCTATCTATTGGTTCACACAACTATTAATATCTTCTGCCTTATCTCCTTGCTTTTGTTGTTGTAGTCGGATGACGTGTTCAACCTCGTTTTTCTTTGTTTTTTTCCCGGCTACTATTTTGATATCATATAGGTTTGAAGATCACATTGGATTTCTTTTTGGGAAGCTTCTTTTGTTTGCTGGTTTTCTTCTTTTTTTTGGAGGTTCTAACTTTAATGTCTTGGACTTCTTCCATCTTCTCTCTTGTGTTGGATGGCCACATCTCCTTGAGTAGCTTCCTGATTTTGAGTTTTGCCTTCCTCTTGGTCCACTGTTTGTAGGTCTTTTTGAGCTACTTTTGAATTAAAAGCAATCTTGTCCCCCCCCCCCTCCCTCTCCCCTTATTTTCCTTTGTATTTTTATTGCTACTTTAAGTTATGTCATGTTCTGTTGTGACTAATATGGTCTTCCCATCATTATTTGCTCAAATACTCAACTTTTGCATCCAAATCTTATTTTTCTTGGAGCATGTTGTATTCTTTATTTTCAATCTTAGATTCTTCCTCATTTTTTCTTGTATCCTCACAATCATCATTTTTTTTGTTTTCAGTAAATCCACATCGAATTATTGAATGTCCCAACATTTTACAATGTCTGCAATATTTCTAGTTTTTTAGTGTACCCTTTCCTTGGAATTGAGTCGTCCTCTGATCCCACAAAAATGTAATTTAATTTTGGCTTTGTAAGATTAACTTCTACTCTTACTTTTTCCACACTAGGCCTGGTTCTATAGCCGGTGGTAGCTTCCATCGATAGAGGAGTACCAACAGGACTAAGTATTTGTTTCACTTAGTTCCAAGTATGACGATGAAAAGGTAGACCTGGGAGAAGCACCCACACTGTGTTGGGTTTGTTATTTAATAAATAATAACAAAAGAGGTGTGAATGGAAAATGGTGGGAAAAAATGGAAGGATGACCCGCGATTCGGTCTGGTCTAGCCCGTTTTTCATTCCTGGATTAATTTAAATTCATTTTAAATTTCCCGCAAAAAATTTCCAACAGCCATGACTGTTCTAAAAGGTTGCAAACATCTTCAGAGGGTCACACCTGTTCCAATAGCCATGACTGTTCTGAAAAGTTGCAAACTTCTTCTGAGAGTCACACCTGTTCCAACAGCCATGCCTATTCTGAAAGGTTGCAAACCTCTTCAGAAACATCACCAAGTTGGCTATAAATAGACCTTCAAATCCCAGAATATTTACTTACGAAATTTTCTAAATCTTCTTCTTCTTCTTCTGAACAAAATATTCCAGTGTGTTTTACGACCATCGAGTGGTTCGCCGATCACCAGAGTTTAAGGTACTGATACACTGGTGAGTTAAATCATTCTATCCTGGGAGGATATATTCCAAAACCTCGAGTACTTGAGGGGAATAATTTCCTTAAGGACACACTGAGTATTTAGTGGGCTCGATTTGTTCCTATAACATTTTTCCAGAATTTATTTTGAAGAAGTTTACTGTTTTCGGAATTTAATTTCTACTAACTTTCTGCTTCTGTTTTCAGAAAGATTATTATTTAATTTACATCAATACAGATAAATAACAATCTTAAAGAAATTATTTTTATTATATTCTGTATTCTGTTTGGATTTTACTATTCTGGTTTGAAGATATAAAAGCTTCATCAGGCTAATGAAATTCAGAAAACAATTTGAAGAACATAAAAACTTCATCGTTTTTCTATAAAACAGTATATAAAAACATTAGTTATTTTTACGTATTTTTTATTGATTACAGTATTATTTGTTGTTTTGGTTTTGCCATTAATTGATTTCTTCTATTTTTGACAGTAAGAAATGGCAAATGAAAATGGAAATCCTTCTGCGACTGTTGGTGCAACGACGATAACCTCGTCAAGCCGCACTGTTGTTCCTCCGGCTGAGAAACCGGGGAAATTTTCTAGAACCAACTTCAAAGGATGGCATCAAAGGATGTTCTTCTGGCTTACCACACTTGGTATATAGAAATTTACTAGTGAAGAGCCTCCAGTGCTTGCTGCGGACATGCCGGATAATGAAAAGTTCATGGTGTACAGTGCAACAAATACTTCAAAAGAATTATGGGACGCACTTGAGAAGAAGTACAAGACAGAAGATGCATTCTTGAAGAAGTTCGTGGTTGCCAAGTTTCTAGACTATAAAATGATAGACAGCAAAACTGTGGGAACCCTAGTTCAGGAGCTTCAACTTATTTTTCATGACCTTATTGCTGAAGGTATGGTCGTGAATGAAGCATTTCAATTAGCTGTTATGATTGAAAAATTGCCTCCTTCGTGGAGAGATTTCAAGAACTATCTGAAGCACAAACGCAAAAAAATGAAGTTGGAAGATCTTGTGATACATCTAAAGATCGAGAAAGACAACAAAACAGCCGAGAAGAAGTCTCGTGGAAATTCAACGATCATGGGAGCTAATATCGTTGAAGAGACTGCTCCAAAAATTAAGAAGAGGAAGAGGTCTTCTGGACAAACTAAGGAGCAGAACAAAAAGAAATTCAAGGGCAGCTGCTACAATTATGGAAAAGTCGGTCATAAAAGCCCAGATTGTCGTCTCCCGAAAAATTATAAGAAGAAGGGACAAGCCAACATAGTGGAGAAGAATAATGAGATTGATGATCTTTGTGTAATGCTTTCGGAATGCAATTTAGTTGGAAATCTGAAGGAGTGGTGAATTGACTCTGGAGCCACTCGACATGTTTGTGCTGTCAAAGAAGCATTTGCAACTAACTCTACTGCTGGTCTGGAAGAAGAAATTTTCACGGAAAATAATGCAACAGCCAAGATTGAAAGTTATGGGAAGATATTTCTGAAGATGACTTCCGGCCAGGTGTTAACGCTCAACAACGTTCTTCATGTTCCTACTATTAGGAAGAATTTAGTTTCTATTTCTTTACTTATAAAGAATGGATTCAAATGTGTATTTGTTTCTGATAAAGTTGTTGCAAGCAAGAACGAAATGTATGTTGGAAAAGGCTACCTCACGGAGAGCCTTTCAAACTCAATGTAATGGTTGTTGACAGTATGAATAAAATTTCAGCTTCTTCTTATTTATTGGAGTCAAATGATTTATGGCATATTCGTTTAGGACATGTCAATTATAAAACCTTGTGGAAGTTAATTAATTTAGAAGTATTGCCTAAATTCGAATATAATAAATCGAAATGTCAAATATGTGTTGAATCTAAGTTTGTAAAAAATCCTTATAAGTCTGTTGAAAGGAATTCAAATCCTTTAGACTTAATTCATACTGACATTTGCGATATGAAGTCGACACCATCTTGGAGTGGAAAAAAGTATTTTATTACTTTTATTGACGATTGCACTAGATATCGTTATGTTTATTTGCTTAATAGTAAGGATGAAGCAATTGAAGCATTTAAACAATACAAGAATGAGGTATAAAATCAATTGAATAAGATCAAAATGATTAGAAGTGATAGAGGTGGAGAATATGAATCTCCGTTTGCAGAAATATGTTCGGAATATAGAATTATCGATCACACTACTGCTCCTTACACACCTCAATCCAACGGAATTGCAGAAAGGAAAAATCAGACATTAAAATAAATGATAAATTATTTATTAATAAGTTCCGGATTACCGTAGAGTTTGTGGGGGGAAGCTATCCTTACAGCTAACCGAGTACTCAACAGAGTACCCCACATCAAAACGCAATCTATTCCATATGAAAAATGGAAAGGAAGAAAATCCAACTTGAAATATTTCAAAGTGTGGTGGTGTCTAGCAAAGGTACAGGTTCCTTTACCTAAAAGGGTTAAAATTGGACCAAAAATAGTAGATTGCGTTTTCATTGGATATGCTACAAATAGTAAAGCATGTCGATTTTTGGTTCATAAATTTGATAATCCCGAGATTAATGTTAATACGATAATGGAATCAGATAATGCTGAAATATTTGAAAGCATCTATCCGTATAAAACTGAAAGCGAGTCATTAAGTGAAAGACCTAAACGACCTTAGAAAGAACCAAAGGAAAATACTACAAGTATAGAAGATCCAAGGCATAGCAAACATCAAAGAACATCTACGTCCTTTGGACCAGATTTTGTGACATTCTTGCTTGAAAATGAGCCTCAAACTTTTAAAGCAGCTATGTCGTCTTCTGATTCAGCATTTTAGAAAGAGGCAGTCAATAGTGAGATTCAATCAATTTTGGATATTCATACATGGGAATTAGTTGATCTTCCTCTGGGAAATAAGTTAGGTTCGAAATGGATCTTTAAACGGATAATTAAAGCTGATGGCACTATTGACAAATATAAGGCACGACTTGTTGTCAAAGGTTATAGAGAAAAGGAAGGCCTTGATTAATTTGACACTTACTCGCCGGTAACAAGGATAACATCTATTAGGGTGTTAGTGGAACTAGCGGCCGTGTATGGTCTTGAAATCCATCAAATGGATGTTAAAACAGCTTTCCTAAATGGAGAATTGGAGGAAGAAATTTACATGGAACAACCTGAGGGTTTTGTGGTTCCTGGTACAGAAAAGAAAGTGTGCAAACTTGTAAAGTCGCTTTATGGACTTAACAAGCACCCAAATAATGGCATGCAAAATTTGACCAAACAATGTTAGCAAATAGATTTAAAATCAACGAGTGTGATAAATGTGTTTACATTAAAAATACTCCAGGTCATGAAGTCATTGTTTGTTTATATGTTGATGACATGTTGATAATAAACAAAAGTATGGCAGATATAAATGCTACAAAGCACATGTTGGCTAGCAAATTCGACATGAAAGACTTAGGAGTTGCTGATGTGATCTTAGGAATTAGAATTCGCAAGACTTCACAAGCTCTAGAATTATCACAGTCTCACTACATTGAAAAGGTACTTGACAAGTTCAAGTATTTGGATTTCAATATTGCCAAGACTCCAATTGACGTGAGTTATGCACTTCAAAAGAATGAAGGTGAAAGTGACTCACAACTGGACTATGAAAGAGTATTGGGAAGTTTGATGTATATCATGAATTGTATGCGACCAGATATAGCATGTGCTATTAGCAAACTGAGTCGGTTTACAAGTAATCCCAATCAAATACATTGGATGGCAATGAAACGAGTTTTGGGATATCTGAAACATACCCAAAATTATGCTTTGCATTATAACAAATATCCTTCCCTGATCGAGGGATATAGTAATGCAAATTGGATCACCGGATCATCTGAAGTTAAATCCACGAGTGGATATGTTTTCACAATTAGGGGTGGAGCAGTGTCTTGGAAATCATCCAAACAAATGTGCATCGCTCGTTCTACAATGGAATCTGAATTCATAGCTTTAGATAAGGCCGGTGAGAAAGCTGAATGGCTCCGGAATTTCTTGAAAGATATTCCATTTTGGCCCAAACCTTTGGCACCCATATATATACATTGTGATAGTCAAGCGTCAATAGGTAGGGTAGGGAGCGTTATATATAACGGAAAATCTCGTCATATCCGACGGAGACACAATACCATTAGACAACTACTCTCTAGTGGTGTTATCACAATTGACTACGTAAAGTCAAGAGATAACGTGTCGGACCCACTTACAAAAGGCCTATCTAGAGAGGCAGTTGAAAGATCATCAAAGGGAATGGGGTTAAAGGCCTAGGACAAGTCATCATGGCAATAACTCTACCTAGCAGAATGGAGATCCCAAGAGCTAGGTTCAAAGAGATCAAACAAAGTTATGAATGACGGTTCAATATTGTCAACTAACTCAACCCATTCTCGTGATGAAGACAATGTTCAAAAATGAGGTAAAGCATTAAGGCTTTTTTGATGAGTCAATAAAGCTTAAAGCTTTTTAATGATTTTCTAAGTCTGGCAAGATATGACCAGATAGTGTGTATTTAGGATTACACGTTTAGGAATCACATATATGAGTGTGAAGTATAAGCCGCTTCAAGGAAAATGAAAGTAAAGGCCCATTCTCTAAGCACTCATGAAATCAGACGGTGTTCATGGCTGAAACGATCACAACCGTGAGAACCATAGATGGTTAAGGATTGATTGTGTGACTTATATTGTCTAGATATACAACAAAGCTCGATGGCTCAAAGATATCAAATCTACCGATTGACTGAGTATATCCGATATAAGTTCACTACGGAAAGTTCAAAGAGAAACCTACTTATCCAGAGGCAATCAATTCTTGCTTGTAAAACACACACACGTCCGTGCATTCCTTTAAAAGTTTATAGCCATTCCCTATTCATGTGAGGGATTTTTGGGTTTATTATTTAATAAATAATAATAAAAGAGGTGTGAATAGAAAATAGTGGGAAAAGAAATGGAAGGACGACCCGCGACCAGGTCCGGTCTAGCCCGTTTTTCTTTCCCGAATTAATTTAAATTCATTTTAAATTTCCCGCAAAAAATTTCCAACGGCCGTGACTGTTCTGAAAGGTTGCAAACCTCTTCAGAGGGTCACACCTGTTCCAACAGCCATGACTATTCTGAAAGGTTGCAAACCTCTTCAGAAACATCACCAAGTTGGCAATAAATAGACTTTCAAATCCCAGAATATTTACTTACGAAATTTTCTGAATCTTCTTCTTCTTCTTCTGAACAAAATATTCCAGTGTGTTTTACGATCATCGAGTGGTTCGCCGATCACCAGAGTTTTAGGTACCGATATACTGGTGAATTAAATTGTTCTATCCTGGGAGGATATATTCCAAAACCTCGGGTACTTGAGGGGAATAATTTCCTTATGGACACACTGTGTATTCAATGGACTCGATTTGTTCCTATAACATTTTTTCAGAATTTATTTTGAAGAAATTTACTATTTTTGGAATTTAATTTCTCCTAACTTTCTATTTCTGTTTTCATAAAGATTATTATTTAATTTACAGCAATATAGATAAATAACACACTCGAACTATGGGAGAATCCTCGTCGGGTTTAAAATCCAGAGACCATTTTTCTAGCCACATAATTTGGCCTTCAATTTCTATTGATCATCTCCATCAGACACTCTTGAAGTCATCTTCATTAGAGAAATTTATAAATACGGTGCGAAAATCATATACACCTATTTTAACATTACCTTTAACAGAGATTTTCTCAGCGAAGGAAGCTCGAATCTTTTCTATTTGAGGTCGAGTTCTCAAGACTTTGCCAACAATTGTTAACTTGCATTCTACTGCCATCACTCCATAATAGTGCAGTGTTATTTGGCAGTCGCTTTCTTTCTCACTCTATTCCTAATCTTTACATCTAAGATGACTAACATATGTTGGGTCATCATTACTTTTTCTAGAATAACCATTTAATCCTTGCATGTACTTCTAGTAAAGATAAAGTCTTTTTGACTATGGTTAGCCCCACTCTTATAATAAAAGTTATGGTGTGAGCTACCATTAAATCACAAGCTAAAGTTAACCCAAATATAAAACTATCTAAATATAAAAGGAAAGTTAAGATCCAAACTAGTGACTTAATATCAGACCTTCAGTAGCTCCTCTAAAGAAATTCTATGATCATCTTCTCTTGCATTAGTGTATGTACTGATGCATACAATTTTTCACTTTTTTATGTTTGCTCTTGGATCAGGTAGCCCTAACCTAGTGAGACACTTGTGTGAGTTATGGCAGCTATTTCGATGCACGAAAAGCGGCCGCTGGTTAGTTTATTTCGTGCTTCTCATATCATAGTTTTTAAATATTGTTGTTAGTAATTTAATGGAAGAGACAATATGATGTAGTAGATTATTTCCATTAACAGCTTGTTTGGATGGTTGTTCCTCGTTGTATCGTATTGTATTGTTATCCCAAAATAATGTTTGTTTTGATTGTTTCATTAAAATTGGTTGTATTGTATTGTTAAATCTATTGTTTCGGAACAATGAAAAATCCCCTCTTTTGAAACAATCGATTTGGTGTGGTGAGATCGTTTCCTATTTTTCTTTCCAATTATGCCCTAACTTATTACTCCACAATCCTATTTTACCCTTTACTTTTTTTCTATTTTAACTCCAAACTCCAACTTCTAACCTACTTTATTTTTTTCCAGTACTTCTGCCGCCAACGTTAAAGGTGTTTTGCCGCCTTCTATTTTATTTTTTCTCTTAATTTGTTTTTACCTCAATTCTAATTAGTTGTGCTCCTTTGTTTTGCCTTCTTCTGTTCTGCTTTCTTAAAATATTTTGCCTTCTTCTGTTTTTAAAAAAAAAATTATTTTATACATAATTTTTGATAAATTCAATATTTAAATAATTGAGGGTATTTTAGTAAACTTATCAGTTACAGTACAATACGATACAGTCAAACCAAACGGCAAAATATTATTTAACAATGACAAACAATACAATCTATTCAAATATTGTATCCACAAAACGATACGGTACAATACGATACAGTACAATACAGTACATTATAAAACGACGGGAAACAATGATCCAAACACACCGTAAAAGAGTACATGCTCTTCACTGATTATGATTATCCTGTTGATAACTGGGAAAGAGATAAAATTTGTACCAAAAGGTAGCAACTGAAAGAGTTTCCCTGTTCTCTATTTACACTTAAGTTGTTTGAGAGTCTCAGAAATAAAAAGAATAAAGAAATAGGAATATCCACATCTTTATAGATGAGCCGAGGTACCTAAAAATAAGGTTACATGAACCGACAATTGGATTTTACAGCAGAGAACCTTATTATTCCCTATTCCTTGTGTATATAAGGATCTTATGCTAGAAAATAAGAGTGACTAATCTAGCTTCATATATTAGCAATTCAGTATAATATTAGAGGATTCAATTTTGAACCATTTTGAGTAAAAGAGTTATACAAGTAGAGCTGGCTCTGACTTATAGAACATGTCCTTTTAGGTTCCATGATTTTCCTACAAACTATATTAATGTGTTCCGTTGCAGAACACGTAAAAAGAGTAAAGCAAAAAAAAAAGTTGATTTAGGCATATATATTATCAAAAACCTACGGTGCATCAGTGTGCAAATTGGATACATTATAAGAAATCATCCAAAAGAGTAAGAAACTATCAGATACCCACCAAAATCCTATTAACAATTATCGGTGCATTAAAAGAAATGGAAGAAATAGAGAAAATCTGACCACAATTGAACCAATTAAAGCACATATCTTGGAACTGAAATTGAAAAGAAAAAGATTCATTTATAAATACACGTGTGTACAAAGTTTTTCTGATGCTCTCTTCGATTCTTCAAATTCAGGCTGACTGTAATGATTGATGACTGAATTTTTCAAGATGTCGTACAACACAACTCAGTGAACATGTTAAACTTTGATTTCTTTTTCTTAGAGATTACTGACAAGATTTGTGCCTTTGTGTTCTTTTTCTTTTCAACATTGAACGAAAGAAGCTTGTTCCTGCAAAGATTTTGACCCCATGGCATGCAAAAATCAAACATTCAAAAAGTCAAATTTGCCGCATTAAAGAAAATTCTTAATAATACTGAAGCCTAATATTAATAAATCATTGTCTTGAGGTCCGAAACTAAGTTAATTTATGCATGCAAATA
The DNA here is from genome assembly GCA_026770625.1 of Nicotiana glauca. Lineage (NCBI taxonomy): Eukaryota > Viridiplantae > Streptophyta > Magnoliopsida > Solanales > Solanaceae > Nicotiana > Nicotiana glauca. Next base: position 154,020 of record MU665515.1, read on the forward strand.
AAGAATAGAGTAGTGATCGTAACAAAGAATTGAAACACTAAACAAGAAGAAATAGAAAAATATGATGGAGAAGTGGAATCAGCACCGGCGATAAACCAAAAATAAATATAGAATCAACCAAAGCCTAAGACCCAGCATGTATTACACAGAAAAAGTTTATGGTATTTTCTGAACTCCCTACAAATACTCAAGATTGAAACACCATCCTAACCCTCTACCGCCACAGGTAAAGAAAACTTGGGTGCATGATTTATTTATTTTTAACAAAAATTAAAGCCGAAATTTAATAAGTGACTTGAGTTTATACTAATAAGATTCCTATATCTTTTTATTTGAAGATGTTTATAATGGTAATATTCGAGCCATCTTGCACTCTTCCATTCATGAAAAACATATGTATTATTTTAGAAAACAATAATCAAGGTTAACCTTATATTTGTTTAAATAATAATTTGATACATTTTGAATAGGTCAAATCTATTTTAAGTAAAAGAAATGCTTTGTATGTGTAATTTTTTGGTCGAGTATCAGAAAATACCAGATCAATTATAATACAATATACCTACTATTTTTACCGACCGAGTCGGCCGATTTTTAATGCCCAGCAGTTTTTTTTTTTTGTCGAACCCAATATTCAGTCGGTTTTTCGGTCGTAAATTACCTTTTTTATTAGTGAAATTTATTGCTTAATATTTATATTCACCCACAATAATTTTAATTTTCGTTGTATTATACTCTTTTTTTTCATGGAAGTGTTCGAAAATTTGTATTCCATAATCCATAAAAAAAAATTATTACTTAATTTGTTAATTCTCAAATAAGATAAGTAAAATCCATATGCAAGACTAATCACACAAAAAAAAAGAGGAGGCAGGGGGGGGAGGGGGTAAAAAACAAGGATTACGTATCATTTTTCGGTAACAGATAAGATTCTACATTAAAAAAAATCTACCGTAATCTTAACAAATTTTATCGGATATCTTAGATTTATAGGACTCTATAATAAATAGAGTCCATATCAAAGCTATTTTTCAACTGTATTCCTTCTCGTAGTCTAACAATGGAGTTTGATGAGCAAACTAAGGCGCATCTCAAGGCCAGTCAAAACCCTAAAATTCAAGAATTAGAAAAACAAAAACAAGTAGAAGATGAAAAGGGTTTGATCATAGTAAAACCAAATTACAATATCATAAGTGAGATTAGTAGAGTTAATTATGTTGATGATAGTTTTGTTTTTCCACCTGGATATCGTTTTTGTCCACATGATGAAGAGCTTATCATTCATTATCTTAAGAAGAGAGTGATGAATGAACGTTTACCCCATGACAAAATCAAGGAGGTTAATCTTTATAAATATAGCCCTCAAGAGCTTTCAGGTTATTTTTGTTTTTCTTAATCTATTTTCATTAATTAGTCTCTTATAATAAAATAATCATGTTTAGTTTCTTGTATGTTTCATGACTGAGTAGCTTTAATTAGGGTTTGTGTATGTTAAACTTAAACTTCAAAGATCTTGGTACTTAAAGAGTTATATTCATGTAGTTTAACTTTTTCTGATGCACGCAGTGATGAATTCAGACATTTAGAATAAGGCTATATACTATTTTTAGAAGCAATAGATTCGAACGATCTATTGCATCTACTCTAAATTTGTTAGTGTTTAACACAATCGCGGATCCACATTCAACCAAGGGGTGTCAAATGATACTTCTAGTACGTTGTATTGTTAAATAATTTTTTTATTTTATGTATATTTATATACGTTGACTATCCTTGATTTCTCGGTATCTTATATTTTGATATCTCTTAGTGAAAAATCTGGCCCGTCACTGGTCTGACACTAACAACATGTGATCAGGGTTTGTTGTTTCACTTGGATCCTAGATATCTTTTGTTTCTTGTATACCTTTATTTTTAGGGTTTATATTTATCATCAATGTAGATTCTTGACACAAAAAGTTTATTGTTTGCGTCTATCCTGCATTTTCTCTTACATTGAATGTTAATCTATGTTTTTGGATTTCTCAATGATACTGTAACAGATTTAATTTGAACCCTAATTAATCATGCATAAACTCTATTTTTGTTGTTTATCCTACTTAATTAGGTTTTATTCATTTTCTATTGTAGAGAAGTGGTTTAGTTCTTTTTGTATGATCTATTAGGATACTATATATTTATTATGTGGTTTAATCTAATTGAATTTTGTATTACTCTATAAGCATACATAATTGTCTTTTTCTTTTCTTTTTTATTTCTTTTTTGAAACTTAAACTATTGCTTAGACTTACAACTGTTTTGTTTCGAGAAAATTGTTTTGCTTGAAAATTGAACAAGCCTCAACCAAATAAAGACACCATTTTCATCTATCTGTAAACTTCTTAAAAGGTCTTTAGCATACCTTTTGTTTCTTTTAATTTACATTTTAAAATTTCCGTACTTTGTATTACTAATTTCAAGAGTACAATCATATTAATGCATTATGACTTTTACCTCTTGGATATTCAATGGTGGACTATGCTATACTTTGATGACTCTTCATAATTAAGGAAATTAAGCCAAATAACCGTTCGCGCAACCGCTTAAACTGAAATTAGCCCGTGGAGGTATAATTATGTGTAATTAATGTATAAATTATGTATATTACTAGAAAAATAAATAACAAAAGATTATTGCTGATCTTTGTTTCCACTTTCTAAGTTAATGATGCTCTTTTTTTCATGTGTAACATGCAAACAGAGAACTATTCAATGTTGGGAGAAAAGGAATGGTACTTCTTCACTCCAAGGGATAGAAAATATCCAAATGGAAATAGGCCAAATCGAGCAGCAGGAACAGGTTATTGGAAAGCAACTGGAGCTGACAAACCTATAAAGCACAATGATATTAAAGTTGGATTTAGAAAGGCTTTAGTTTTTTATGAAGGTAAACCTCCCAAAGGTGACAAAACAAATTGGATTATGCATGAATTTCGAGTGAATGAATCTCGCAGGCTCAAAAGACATGCACAAGACATGAGGGTAAGAATATTATTTTTCATATACTTTCAATTTTTTGTTAGTTTCAATAGTATTCAACTTAGATTATGAGTCGGACTAGCTGGGTAGAAACAAACGAGGGTCTATCGAAGATAACTTCTCTGCCAGTGTAGGAGTGTAGGGGTAAGATTGTGTACACACTTCCCTCTCCAGACCTCACTTGTGAGATTATACTGACAGTGACGAAGCCAGAATTTTCATTAAGTGGAGTTAAAATATAAAGAAATAAACTCTCCAAAAAGTCAAGAGGTGTCATTATATAGTATTGAAAAAATTACCGAGCTATACAATGTAATTTTCCGGCGATGAGGTGTCGGTTAACACTCCTTTGGTGCATGTGACTCCGCTACAACATACTGAGTATATTGTTGTTGTACTAGCTAGCTAGAAATTCCATATTCTTAACTTGAAACGTTTAAGTGAGTATTAGGGGTTTTATTTAACAATAAAGTGAGTCTACAAATAAACTTTTTCAACCTTTCTGTTTCTCTCTGTCTTTTTTTGGTCTGTTACTATTTGTTAAGGTTTAGTTATAGGCGTTGACAATATAAAAAATATTTACATTTTAAGTATAATTTAAATTTTATAGCATGTTATCAACTTTCTTTTCGAGTTATTTGATCATTTATTTATATTATAAATACGTATTAATTTGTTATTACGTGTAACTTAACCTAATGGTGAAAAAACTATAAAGTACACTTAAATTCAATTACTATCATGCAAATATTTAGATGAAATTCACAGTTCTTTATAACCGAGGACATGGTGAAAAAATATGCAAATACTAAGGAAGATAGAAAGGTGCGGAGTCGAAAATTAGGGTGGTGGGTTGATAGACAGTCTATAGTTTTGTCTTGTCTTATCACTAGTAGTACTAGTCGGGTACCTTCCTATTCCTAGTCCTTTGTTTCTATATGGTATGTTAGTATTAACAGTAGGATGGATACTATTCTTGTAGTTTCATACGCCTGGATCTCTGTCATTATTCGTTGTATTATTTGCTTACATTGTCTTATTACATTATTGTTGCTATTGTTTCTCTATTGCTCCGTTTTTTCTACATTCTTGAGCTGAGGATCTTTCGGAAATAACATCCCTATCTTCATAGGGAGGGGTAAGGTCTGCGTACACACTACCCTCCCCAGACCTCACTTGTGGGATATTCCACTGGGTTGTTGTTGTTGTTGTTTTGGTAAGAGGGGAAACCTGCAGCCACTACAACCTTTGTCACAGCCTCTGCCACAGTCTCTGCCCTTCGGATTAGCACTCTGTGGTGAGCACTTTGTGCGCACTCGGTAAACTTCCCCTGCAAACCACACAGGAGATGTAAACCGCACTAGGCAAGCCCTGTATGATTTGCTCAACACAGAAGGCATTGAAGGCGGTCATCCGTATGGATGATCGCCCTCCTAACCAACGGAGCAACCCCGAAGGGTTGTTGTTGCCACAGTTCTTTATAAAGTAACCTTTTTTTTTGGTGTTGTTGCAGCTCGACGATTGGGTTTTATGCAGGATTTATAGGAAAGTTGACAAGTCATTCAAGAATGCCCGAAAGGAACAAGAGCAAAACGATGCAAGCATAAGTTGTTCTTCTATTGGTAAGATGGAGAATTGTGACTACGAAGGAACTACAGATTCATATGAAATTGCGAGACAAAATTTAACATTACCTCATCATTATGATATCACTTTCGACGATCCTGGTTTCAACATGGATTATAACAAATACAGTATAGATAAGTTTTCCCATTTTGGACCAAGATCAAACTATGGTATGCCTCTTCAACCATCATTTTCTCCTGGAAATATCTTTTGGGATCAAAAAGGATATCAAGAAAACTGCAATCTCTTTCCTATGCATTTCGACGTCAATAACTTTTATCAAGATTCCTATGATGAAATTCAATCCCAGAATATTCTTGATAGTGTTCTTGATGAGAACTCATCCATCTATAAAGATTTATCATATATTGATCGTCAATAATGAGGTTTTAGGGTTTAGAATTAAGATTAAGACCTTAATTATAGCTAGTTCATTAGCTTAATTCCACTGTTTTTTAGATAGTATTAGTTTTTGTGACTTCTTGATTGAAGTTCGTTTTAATGTTTGACTGTTTAAATATTAATTTTCTTCGTCTTGTGCTATTGTTATATCTCTTTTCTTTTTCAATCATTTGCTATACTTATTATTAAGTTGGAAAATAATCGCGGTAAAAATAATAGCCGAAAAATATATAAAATTTGTATTTTTTTTTTTGTATATATATACATTATGTATGTTATATACTAAAATTATATAAGTTTTATAAACTTTTTTCGGCTATCATATGTATATAGTTTCTGGAACGAGTTAAAAGTGATAATACCCCTATTAAGTTTGTGTTATTATTATACCACCAATTGATCGTCTTATATTGGAGATTTGTGCGTAATATGTACGTTGCCTTATATGGTTTTTTATTCTAATCTGATTTTAACTAGTCTTCTAATAAAAAATGATTTTATTAATCAAAATTAATAATTTGTTATCACGGTTTAAAATCACATTTTTATCTTTACTCACTTATATTTCTCTAATGGAATTAGTTATATCAAATTGATTATCTAATGATTTATCTAAGTATTATATTTGATCAGTTCTATAGTCGAAACAACTATGATATTCTTTATGTTATGTAAAGATTGTCTAATCTAGAGTGCTGCTTTTTCTTTTCTTTTCAATTAAGGTAAAAAGCTAATACTTCTAGGTCTACTAGTGAAAACAATTCTTTTGCATAAATATAATTTGTTGAACTCCTTTAACATTAAAAAAAAAATCAAGTAAAATGGAGAAGGGGGTTCATAATTTGCTTTAGGTCTGACATTATTGTTGTTTTTTTTTTCTATTAGAATTCCTGGCTCTACCACATTTATATTAAGTGAAAGTTCAACCTAATTGTACGGACATATCTCTAAAAAAAACTCGAACGCTGCATAAAACAAAGAAAGAATTATAAATGGTGCAACTTGAGGCACTTATAGATTTGCAAAAAATAAGAAGAATGAAAACCTTAGGGGATTAGAAAATATATATGGTGAAAATGGCAAAAGGATAACTCTAACAATTATCCTTACTTTGACCAGAAAGGGCATAAAATTTGACTTTTCGAATATTAGGAATTTAGCAAGTACGGCGTCTGAAATCATTTTGAATTTAATTATCTTCAAATCCTTTTCTCATTTTCCTTAACATTGTTCAAAACTAAAATGATTAATAATGACAATGAATTTTTTTTTTTTTTTTTTTGGGGGGGAGGGGTGGTGGGGGATGACATAGGGAGAGAAAGAAAGGAGGATAAGAGAGGACAAAGTACAGGATATTCGCCAAATAAACCAGAGGACAAAGCAGTGTGGAAAGTAATCGTCATTACTCGTTATATATCTATCATCGTAAAGTAAGAAGAGAAGAAAGGATAGAAGTATCAATATTCAACTAATGATGAGAACGATGAATATATGCAATCGAATTTTTTTTTTTAGCCAAATACATAGACAGGCATCAGAACTGTCACGACCTCAAATACCGATCGTGATGGCGCCTATCAAACCACAATTCATTTTCATTTAATGAATCATTTACTAACACGATTTAATTACCAATTACCATAATAAGTATTTAAAACAGCAAGTAGATATACGGAAGTCAACAAAATATGAAAGATTACACAGCCTACACTGATCTGGTGTCATGAGTCTAGAGCCTCTAATACAAGTCTGAACAGTGTACTACATGAATAGTCTAGAAATGCGGAAAAATAATAAGATAGAAGAGAGAAATCAGGGTTGCGGACGCCATGCACCTACCTCGAAATCCCCGCTGAATGCTGGAAAACAGCAGAAAGCTCTCACTCGGCCTTTCGGGCACCTGTATCTGCACACAAGGTGCAGGGAGTAACGTGAGTACGCCAACTTAGTAAGTAATTAAAGTAAATAATGGACTAAAAACAGTGACGAGCAGTTCAAAACATATATTCTAAAATTAGTTCTGTCAAAAGTTCATCATGTTCAGTTTAAAACTTTGAAATCAATTGCTTGACAATACGACAGAGACTTATTTATAAAAAGAGTGAAAACGGTAGAAATATCATAACAGGGCCCCTTAGGCAAGAAGTCACTCGAAATATAGCCCCTCGGGCAGCCTCTCAGTCATACGTGACTTAACTCTGGTCACACAATACTCACTATCAGCACTCGACTCAGTATTAACTCATAATAATAGAAATCATAATAACCGCTGTGGCGCGCAGCACGATCCGTATATTTATAATCGACTACCCTCACTGGGGGTGTGCAGACTCCGGAGGGGCTCCTACAGCCCAAGCGTCATATCGCTGCAGCGCGCAGCCCGATCCAATATATATATATATATATATATCATTGCGGCGTGCATTCCGATCCATATAGGTATCGTTGCGGTGTGCAGCCCGATCTATAGTATATATACATATAATATCCTTACCATAAGGTTCTCAACCTCTCTCAGTAATTAGCCTCACAGCCTCTCGGGCATCGTAACAGAAATCAGGGAACTCAGCCCAAAACAGTCCTCACAATAGGAGTAGAATGATAAAAAGCAGTCTTAATCATTTAACAGGTAAAACATCACTGAGGATATGCTTTTTAATAAGTAATGTAAGGAAAAAAATAGTTAAAAATGTCCCTAAGGGTTTTTTACAGATCGACACAAAGCTCCAAACATGGCGTAAAGCCCATAACATAGTATAAGGATCCAAAATCCATAATAATATAACATTTTCAAATAATATACGCGACTCAATAGTCGCTACGGGATGGACCAAGTCACAATCCCCTACCGGTGCACGCCCACACGCTCATCACCTAGCATTTGCGTCACCGCATTTATCAAATCAAGTCAAATACTGTGGTTTATACCTTCAGTTCCAAATTTACAATGGTTACTTACCTCAAACCAGTGAAAATACTACTCCGCGATGCCTTTGCCTCTCAACTCAGCCTCTACTCGCATCGAATCTAGTCAAAATCAGAGCGAATGCATCACAATATGCTAAGGGAACAAAGCCCAAGCGAAAACAATCGAAAAATACCAAAAATTCCGAAATTAGCAAAACTCGATCCCCGGGTCCACTTTTCAAAACTCAATTTTTTTTACATCAATAGGTTCCTTATCTCCCCACGAGTCTATGCATATAAAGAACATCAAAATCGGAGTCCAAATGACCCCTCAAATCCCAAATCAAAAATCCAAAATTTCAAGACCTAGTTCTTCTATTTTTGTTCAAGTTTCCATGAATTTCTAGATAGATTTCACAATAGAATCAAGTTTTAGGTCCGAAATTATTACCTCCAATCATTTCCCCTTGAATCCCTCTTCAATCCCCTTCAAAAATCTCTCAAAATGAGCAGTTATAGGTGAAAATTGACCCAAAATCGCGACTGAAATGTCTTAAAACATTCTGTCCAGTTCTGTTATTCCTTCATCTCGATCGCTAAGCACAAATTCTAAATTCCCAAAAAATAACACTACACGAACGCAACATTGGCCCTGCGAACGCGATGTTCTCGCTTCTCACACCTACGCGAACGCGAACTCTCAAACGCGATCACAAAGAACAATTCCTCTTGGACCCTTTTGACCCCATTCCTTATACCTGATCGCAGACAACTCCATGCGAACGCGAAGCATAGGATCTGTGATGACCTTAAGGGTCATCACCTATTTTAAATTAATTCTATGCTTCCGAAGCCTTGAAAACCTTATTTAAAATCGCCTCGATTTACATGCGCAGTCCGGGCGCGTAGCCGAAAAGCTTAAATGTGAGATTCTGCGAAAAATGCTAAATTTTGATGTTAAAATGAATAAATTTGACTTTGGTCAATATTTTGGATAAACGGGCTCGGACTCATAATTTGACGGTCTCGGAGGATCGGTTGAAAAATATGAGACTTGGACATATGCCCGAAATCGAATAAGTCCCAAGCCCGAGAAATGAATTTTTTTGTAAAATTATTTTCTAAAATTGTTTAAGGAAATTTGAAATGAAAATCGATTAGAACGTGTTGGTATTGGGCCCGTATTTTGGTTCCGGTGCACGGTACAGGTCTTATATATGATTTAAGATGTTTTTGTGAAATTTGGTTGAAAACGGGGCCCGTTTGACGTGATTCGGACATAAATTGGAAAATTTGATGTTTTATTAAAGTTTGAAATAATTCTTGGATTTTGAGGTTTAATTCGATATTTATGATGTTATTTTGGCGATTTGATCGCGCGAATAAGTCCGTACGATATTTTTGAGGTTGTGTGTATATTTTGTTTGGAGCCCCGAGGGCTGGGGTGAGTTTTGGATAGGCCACGAGTGCATTTTTAACTTTGAAAAATAGATGGTGTGTTTTTGAGCTGCAGGCTTCGCATTTGCGAAGCCAGTCTCGCAAATGCGAGCCATGCATCGCAAATGTGAGAATTGGCCTGGGCAGTCTTCTTCGCAAATGCGAAGTTGCCATCGCAAATGCGATGCCCGCCTAAATCCCCTGTTATCGCAAATGCGATATGTTCTTCGCAAATGCGATGTCGCAAATGCGACAACTTCTTTGCAAATGCAAATGTTTGGGATTTCTGAAGGGTTCGCAAATGCAAACCCTATTTCGCAATTCCCTTATCTGCAGAGGTTGGGGTTCACAATTGCGAACCACTGTTCGCAATTCCCATATCTGCAGCCTGCATTTTTTATACTTAGCCGATTTTTGAGCAATTTTTAACATTCTTTCAAAATACAAACTTCATTGGGCGATTTTTCAAGAACAAGTCTTCTTCCAAATCAATTGTAAGTTAGTTTTTACTTATTTCTTTCAATCGTTAACATCATTTGACATGTTTTCAACTTAAAACCAATGATTTTCTTGGGTGAAATTGGGTGTTTTGGGAAGTGTGAGCACGTGATTTTTGCCCTATATATGAATCATTCCCAAAATTCAAAACAAAATGATTTTTTCTTTCATTATTTTACACTTTTGTGAATTTTGTGTTATTTTCTGCATTTTTAATTGTGCATTTTAATTCATATGGAAAATGTAAAAAATATGCATGACATTTGCATTTAGGAGCTAATTTCATATTTTAGGATTCATTAGTGATTAAGTTGTTTTAAAATAAATACAAAAGGAAAATAACAAAAATGGTCCTTTTTGCTTTTTTAGTTTAAATATGCCTAGTTTGCAATTTTATTAAAAATTAATGGATAGGGAATTAGATTTTAGTGTTAATTTTTTTTTTTTAGCATTTTAATAAAATTAGAAAAAATATGAAAATATAAATTGAAAACAAAAAATAAACAAAACAAATAAAAGGAATGAAAAATGAAAAGAAGCCATTAAAAGAGGCTGTTTGCATAAGATACCAGTTGGGCCCTTGTTTGAATTTCGTCCCAGCCCAAACCACCTCTTTTTTGCCTATTACCCATCCCATGTCCCAGGCCCAAACCCTCAAGACCCTACCCGGTTCAATCCATCTCAGTAATACCCAAAACGACCCCGTTTTATGCCCTTTCAATCTTGTCCATTCATCTTTGTTAAATCAACGGTTCAGGTTATATCTACATATCAAATAAAAATGTCCAAATATATGTCATAACCCTAAGGACAAAAGTCCCTTCCTCGTACCTTGTCCCATTCCTGTAAACACCGGCAAAACACCGCACCATTCTGCCCTATCGCCACCGGCCGGAAATCGCCACCGCCGGCGGCCAACCTCCATTTCAGGCCAAAATCACACCACAGATTCTCCAAACCCTCCTCTTTCCAATCCTAAAATCTATTTCCCTCAAATCCTCACCGTTTTGTCTCGAATTTCGGATCGAAAATCCGGCCAAAACACCACCACCTCCAAATTCACCCAAAGTTTTACTATAGATTCCTTCCCCTCTCCTCTTTCCATATCTACGATTGAAATCCTTCGAATCTTAGCCGAAATCGTCAAAAATCACAAACCCTAACGCCGCCACAAGTGCTCTGGTGGCGGCGTCGCCCCTCCAAACGACCCCAAATTTTAACCCCACAATCCTTAGACCTCCCTCACTCCTAATCCTCAACCAAATCCCTTCAAACCCCGTTGAAACTGAAGGAATTCCGAATCTAGTATTTTTTTCAAATCTTGGCGTATTTTGGAGTTTCAGAATTCGAATCAATTTTCTAATTAATGTTATAAGTTTTAATAAACTTATGACATTAATTAAAAAATTGATTCCAAAAGTCAAGTTGCATGCTCAAAAAATCAGTGAGTTTTTCTTTATTTTTTTTTCTTTCTCTTTTATGATTGTTTCCTTCTTATTTTGATTCTGATGATTTGATTTGATTTTGTTAATTGCTGATAATTAGTCCAAATTGATCGTTTGAATGCATAGATTAGTTTCATTTAGTTTTGTTTTATTTTTAGTTTTGGATTCTGTGTGCATTTTCATAATGATTTGATAGTTTAATTCTGTAATCTAGGTTCTAGTTTAATTCATATTTCATTCTGTCTTAAAATTCATTAATTTTTGATTAATTTTGTGACTATTTTTGTGACTGTTTTTGATTAATTTTGGTTAATCCTGTTTTGTGATGTTTAGTGTTAGTTTAATTTTGTTGCGTCTCGTTGTGATATGTGTTTTGTTCAATGTCACACCTGCTTTTTTCGTTGCTGCACCCCGTGAAGGGTGTAACAAAGGGAGTTTTTCAATTAAAGGACAATCGAAACGGGATTATTATTAAAGAATCAGAGTCTCCACTTGGGAGATTTATGGTGTCCCAAGTCACCGGTTTAATCCCGAATCGAGAAAAATATTGACTCTGTTTAACAGTCTGCGCACCAGAAATCCGGATAAGGAATTCTATTAACCCGGGAGAAGGTGTTAGGCATTCCCGAGTTCCGTGGTTCTAGCACGGTT